>OMKI01054949.1:0-10367 GCA_900302315.1 Phycis blennoides
ACCAGTAGGGAACCCCCCCCCCCCCCCCCCCCCCCCCCCCCCCCCCCCCCCCCCCCCCCCCCCCCCCCCCCCCCCCCCCCCCCCCCCCCCCCCCCCCCCCCCCCCCCCCCCCCCCCCCCCCCCCCCCCCCCCCCACCCACCCACCCCCCCCCACCCACCCACCCACCCCCACCCACCCACACAGCCCCACCCACCCACACAGCCCCATCCACCCACACAGCCTCATCCACCCACACAGCCTCATCCACCCACACAGCCCCACCCCCCCCCCCCCCCCCCCCCCCACACCCTCACACAAACACACACACACCCCAAACCCCCCACCCCCCCCCCCCCACCCACACAGCCCCACCCACCCACACAGCCCCACCCACCCACACAGCCCCACCCACCCACACAGCCCCCCCCCCCCACACAGCCCCATCCACCCACACAGCCCCATCCACCCACACAGCCCCACCCACCCACACAGCCTCATCCACCCACACCCCCCCCACCCCCCACCCACCCCCCACCCCCCCCCCACCCCTCCCCACCCACACACACCCCCCCACCCACCCACCCACCCCCACCCACCCCCACACCCTCTCCCACCCACACAGCCTCATCCACCCACACAGCCCCATCCACCCACACAGCCTCATCCACCCACACAGCCTCATCCACCCACACAGCCCCATCCACCCACACAGCCCCACCCACCCACACAGCCCCATCCACCCACACACCCCCATCACACCCACACAAACCCACCCACCCACACACCCTCATCCACCCACACAGCCCCATCCACCCACACAGCCTCATCCACCCACACAGCCTCATCCACCCACACAGCCCCATCCACCCACACAGCCCCATCCACCCACACAGCCTCATCCACCCACACAGCCTCATCCACCCACACAGCCCCATCCACCCACACAGCCTCATCCACCCACACAGCCCCATCCACCCACACAGCCCCATCCACCCACACAGCCTCATCCACCCACACAGCCTCATCCACCCACACAGCCCCATCCACCCACACAGCCTCATCCACCCACACAGCCTCATCCACCCACACAGCCTCATCCACCCACACAGCCTCATCCACCCACACAGCCTCATCCACCCACACAGCCTCATCCCTCCACAGGAACCTCGGGGTGCCGTTGCTCGGCCATGGGCCGCGCTGTATCTCTCTCTCTCTCCCCCCACCCAAACCCTGCGTCTCGGGTGTCACAGAGAGCGTGTTTCCCACGCAAAGCTCTGCCGTCGCTCCGCACCGCCGACATGAAAGGGCGGCACGGTGGGGCATCTGGAGGCCAGATGCCTCAAGTCTCTCTCTCTCTCTCTCTCTCTCTCTCTCTCTCTCTCTCTCTCTCTCTCTCGGGACCGGCCCCACCGGCCCGTGGAGACGCCACAATGCTGCTTGTTGTGCTGCAGGGCGAGCGGCCCATCTGCGTGGTCGCGTGGTCATGGACAGCATGGTCGTGGACCGTGTGGTCGTGGACCGTGTGGTCGTGGACCGTGTGGTCGTGGACCGTGTGGTCGTGGACCGTGTGGTCGTGGACAGTGTGGTCGTGGACAGTGTGGTCGTGGACAGTGTGGTCGTGGACAGTGTGGTCGTGTGGTCGTGGACAGCGTGGTCGTGTGGACAGCGTGGTCGTGTGGTCGTGGACAGCGTGGTCGTGGGGTCGTGGCAACGCAGCAAATTCATTTTGCTGCCAAAGTGGTCGTCGTTGTCGTCGGCCACGACCTCACCTCCTCCAAAGCCACGCGGTGGCGAGTTTCAGAGGGCTGCGGCGTTTCAGGGGAATCTGGAGAACAGGCGTTGGGATTGATTGGACAACAATACCTCGCCGAAGGACATGTGGCACAGTATGGAAGTGTGGCTCACAGGGCGCGGTGTGGACACCAAACGACCCGTTCTGCACCGGGTGCTGCGACACGGGGGGGGGGAGGAGGAGGAGGAGGAGGAGGAGGAGGAGGCCGTCGGAAGCCCGGTTAGAAATAACTCTTCGTCGGCCGTAAACATCCTCCTGCTGAGGCAATGGGCAGCAGAGGCGCTGAACGTACCACCGAGCACAATGAAAGAACCAGGAACGAGCCCAGCACCCGAGTCAGGATGTTGCCGAGGCATCCCGTGAATAGAACCAAAACTCAAAGTGACTGAAACGCATTCCCTGGACCGGACCACCGGGGCCTCGGGCGGGGGGGGCGGGGGGGGATCGGTAGTCACAGCACCTCTGGCTCTTTAAGACGCCGACGGTCCACTAATTACAGCCGGCCCAGAAGCGCAGCGCTATTTAAAAAAAAGACAGGGAGGCACCGAACCCCCACCGGTGGCTCTGGGAGCAGCGGGCTCCATTCAGGGCCGGCCCATTGACATTCTAGCAGTGTGCTGCGGGCCGCGCGCTGGCTGCTGCTGCTGCTGCTGCTCACAAAAGGCTCTAAATGTGGACAGGAAGGAGGGAGCAGCTGGAGGATACATCTGTTGGTGGCCGGTCTTCATGTGAGGAAGGATGCAGATCGGCCCTTCATTCACAGGAGAGATGCACGGGACAGTGGTGGTGGAGGGGGGGGGGTGAAAGGGGAAGGGGGCATAGCGGGGTTTTCGTTTCATAAAAGCAACTTCTTCATGTTTTGATTTCTGTTCATCCGATTATGGAGAAGCGTGAGCGCACGCGATGACACACACACACACACACACACACACACACACACACACACACACACACACACACACACACACACACACACACACACACACACACACACACACACACACACACACACACACACACACACACACACACACACACACACACACACACACACACACGTTCTTGGCTGCCCTTAAGTCCAGGGCGACTGGGTTCTTCTGGTTCTTTCTGGTTCCGCCGGCCCGACAATGCCCCGGCCCAGACGGTCTGATGGGCTGAAGAATAACCCAACAGGCTGGCCTCGGCACTCATGTTGGCCCAGGATGTGAAAAAGGAGAAATCAGACCATATTCTTAAAAGGTCGTCGTCACTCACAGACCCCAAACCAGTAACCTCAATCACTGCAGCGTACACAGGATTACAGATTGAAAGCCTCAAATCAAATCTTTCAGTGGATAGTAAAAAAAAAAATAGTATGGTGTGTCACGTAGAGGATGCATTTAGTTACTGTAACTGTTATAATGATTGAGCTGGAGTCGGCCACACACACCACACACACACCAGAGCTTTGATAGATAACACACAGAGCTTTGATAGATAACACACAGAGCTTTGATAGATAAAACATTTGATCTTCCGGTGGATCAGAGTCCAACGGGAAACGAGTGACAAGGACAGAACCAGTCACCTTCGTGTAGAGGAAGTGCAATCACACCCCGACAGGAAACGCTTAGTCGGATCCTATTGAAACTTCCTCCTTGCAGCTGCTGGTCTTTCAGCCACGAGGCACCGGGCTTGCAGAAAAGTGTGACTCCACAGCACAGCGCTGGCTCCTCAAACATCAGAGTCCAGCACTTTCCTCCAGACATCTTTCTGATTTCCCTGACAAAGTGCTACTGGTGAATACGTGTTCACCCACACTCAGCTACTAGTGAATACGTGTTCACCCACACTCAGCTACTGGTGAATACGTGTTCACCCACACTCAGCTACTGGTGAATACGTGTTCACCCACACTCAGCTACTGGTGAATACGTGTTCACCCACACTCAGCTACTGGTGAATACGTGTTCACCCACACTCAACTACTGGTGAATACGTGTTCACCCACACTCAACTACTGGTGAATACGTGTTCACCCACACTCAACTACTGGTGAATACGTGTTCACCCACACGAAGTCAACACCCTTTTTTTGAACGTTGCCCACACTGAGGTTGTGGCAACAGGAAGCCAAGCTGTTCAGTCAGAGGAAGTAACTGCAACATCCACGGTTCGATTTTTTAAACCAAGTGGCAGAGATGATGGTGACGGTGATGATGGTGTCCAAAACCCTCACCACTGGAATTTCTAACGTATTTTATTCCATTTGCCATTTATTTTTAATACGACGCACAAATCATGTGCGAACAGTCCGCATTGGAATTTTTTTCTGCGTTCAGTGGCCTAAAAAAAGGGCGCGCGGATCTATTTTTACAACTGTGCCTGTAATTTATTTCATTCCAAGATGCCAATCCACTGTGATTTCAGGGCTGAGGTAACGCGGCTTTCGTTTTTTCCTGTCAAACCCAGCGTCTGACCGCAATTCTGTCAGCAGATGCCGATGTCCGTCAGACGGAATATTACAGCCCCGAAAAGAACCCCAACCGAAGTTCAACTGTGATTTCACCAAACGCAGATCTACGTTAGCTTCCCTTTAATGCGAAAGAGGGAACTTGTCAAGTTCAGCGCTGGGATGACATGACTCCAACACACATGACTCCAACACACGACTCCAGCACACGGCTTCAGCACACATGACTCCAGCACACATGACTCCAGCACACATGACTCCAACACACATGACTCCAGCACATGACTCCAACACACATGACTCCAACACACGACTCCAGCACACATGACTCCAGCACACATGACTCCAACACACATGACTCCAGCACACATGACTCCAGCACACATGACTCCAACACACATGACTCCAGCACACATGACTCCAGCACACATGACTCCAGCACACATGACTCCAGCACACATGACTCCAGCACACATGACTCCAGCACACATGACTCCAGCACGCAGGCGACAGCCTCAGCACTAAACCTCGGCAGGAGAACAGCGCAGAACGAGCTTCATCAGAACGGAGACGCTGCACAGCACGTCCCCGCTGCACGTGTTCCGTCACCGCAGCCCGCCGGTGAACAGACCTCACATACCTGACGCCTGGCTGCTCCTGTACACCACAGCAGTGTGTCCGCGCTCCGTCGGCAGCAAACGCATCCGCGCAAAAACAGCCGCGCGCTCAAACGTGGTACAAAAACAATGACAGCTCTGCGGCGCTCCTAGCCAGACATCCTTCCAGCGCGCTGTGGTCTGCGAGGCTAATCTGTAGCCTCTCCACTGCCACCCCCCCACCCTCCTCCTCCTCCTCCTCCTCCTCCTCTCTCCTTCCACTTCCACCACCGCTGCCCACTGACCCCGCAAACCGTGGACGGGGGGGGGGGCTTCTAGCGTCCGTGTAAACAGGCGAGTCGTCAGGAGAGGGCCATCGGCTCACGCGGTCCGAGAGGAGACGGAGGGGGAGAGATGAGGGGAGACACGGGGAGGGAGAGAGAGACGGAGAGGGAGAAGTGGGAGGAGGTAACCCCGCAGCCTCTCGGTCTGAGGGACAGCCCGTGCCAGCCGCGCTCCCCCGTGTATTCTGCCCACAGTTATTGTCGCATGCGTGCGCCGTGGAGTCAGGCGTGCGGTTTGGCACGCCTGTGTGTTTGTGTGTAACCGTGAGTGTCTGGGAGGAGGAGCAGGAGGAGCAGGAGGAGCAGGAGGAGGAACCCAGGAAGGCTTACTCATCAAGCCCTTCCGTGTCCAATCACTGGCCGAGGCTCCAGGCAACACAATGCCTCCCACACATGAACTACCCCCACACTCCCCCACACTCCCCCGCCCTCACCCCCGCTGCCTGTCTCAACAACACAGAACCTAACGCACCATTCAGACGTATTCAATAAAATACGTACGGATCTAGCAGCCCCCCCCCCCCCCCCCCCCCTCAAGGAGATAAATCACACCCCCCCACCCCTGCAAGACCCCCTCAGCAACACACAGGTGACGCCACGTAAGCCTAATTCATTAGGATGTTCTAATTACTTCATTCATTAGTTGTTAACACATGCGATGTCGGAGGGCAAATAAGCTTACAGCTGGGCAAATACTTGGACTGAAGCGTTTGCAGGTCAGCTCTGCGGAGGCCCAGCGTTTTTCTTTGCACCTCCGGCCTGAGGGTTCGGCCGACCGCGCTCTGCGTGGACGGCAGACACAACGGCAAACCCCGCGGCGCAGTACGCGTCTGAACGGAAACGCGAGCGGTCGGCGTTTACTTACATGAACGCGTGCGGTCCGTTTACAGCGCCGTGAACTGAACACGCCCCCCCGCAGAGAGAACGGGTGAAATCTAACGGTCCACTATGATTCTTCAGAGGCAACGTCCTCGGATGGAGACGACATCTTCACAGACGAGGAACATGGAAGCCAGTGACAGCAAGGCAACGCTCAAGACGGTTCCTTGAATGAACGTGAAGCGCACACACCCACCGCCACACCTGTTCCTTCCTTCCTTGCAACGGCAGGAAGTCACACGCAGCTTTGATGACATTCTTGTGCAACCACGGTTAATTACTAAAAAAACCCCAGCACCGATCTTGTGCAAGACACAAGACATATTTCAGTGGCAATAGCCATTCTCCAGATCCAAAAACAGACAGTATTGAGAAATCCAAAGTGAATCCCAGACGTAAGACAGCGGTGGTTCAGATGATTTAAGACGTCTTAATATGATTTTGTATGGGTTATGTTTGAGGGAAACGTGCGCTCGCTTGATTGATTCCCAGAACGGTGATGGACTGCAGTGACAAGCTGACGTCTGATGAAAACATCCTGTGAAATATGTGAGGAAACATCCTCCCTTTTGCAAAAGTGAAAGCAAACAGACTGCAGAGTAATATCACCTGTTCTCACTCCACACTTAAAAACAGAATTTGGAAAACACAATTTTCTTGAGAGCCAGGCAGAAGAGATGGTGTGAGATGAGATGATCAGAAGATCAGAAGGTTTCAGTATTAGAAGGTTTCACTATTCGACTGTTCACTTTACCTGAAATCAGAACTATTTCTTATATCTTATGTGTAGTCCTACCAGCCATATTGACATAAACATGTATTTGGCTATTTCCACATTTGCTTTTTAAAATGACATTATTAATCAATCGAAGCTGAGGATTTCAGATGTGGATAGTGTGAGTACTTTACCATAACACATCGCAAAATACTTCAGATATGTATACAACCATTTGGTTTGTGAAAGGTAAGAAAAGGCCAAGATGTTGCATTCCACCATAGTGTTTTATAGGCAAACTAGAGTAAGGGGAAGATCGTGGCCCCTCATGACTACCAATAAACTTTTGAACTTGTCAATGTCATTAGATTCGCAATACATTTCTGTTTGCATCTTATTGCAAGTGAACAGCATGAGACATGCGTCTCATAGAAACGACATGTTGAGCCAATTGGCAACATGGGTAATACTGCAATGATGCAACTACATCTTAATGTCCATCGCACAGTTCATATTTACTGAAGTGGGAAATCGGAGTTCGGAATAGATACATGTAAAACTATATATTATAGATATAGGCCTGGGCATGTTATGAACATGAATAGAAATCAGTAGTTTGCTCAACATTTATAGTCCGGTCAGTGCAATCAATGAGTAGGACGATCGTGTTCTCGCCCCTTGATTAATTGCGACGTTAAAAGGCTGATCTCCATTGACGAGACGCAGTTTCTGTCCTCCTAAAGACATAAAGATCATGTGAACGGGAAACCCATTTCTTCGATCGGCTAAATCCTAACAAAAGAAAAAAACACATCAAAGGCCACATGCGGATCATTTAATTCGCCCCCCAACGTTAAGAGTTGTCACAATCTATCACCATCTACATGTATGTATGTATGTATGTATGTATGCATTAGTTGCATGCACTTCCCTGTTTTGTGCAGCAGGTCTTTCCGTGGCCTCGTAAGGGTCAGAGAAACAGCGTAGGACCACCAACCCCAGCTCGGTGTTTAGTGGGGTGAGTTCGGGGGACGGAGTGTAAAGGGGGGCTGACATCTTTGAACAGTGGCACCCGAGGGAGCCTCGGGGAGACGCAGGACGGGGTGGGGGGGGTGACACATAAACATTCACGAAACACCGACGAACACGCACTGCAAACATCAAGTCAACACGCGATATTACGCGTGATTCAACTTTTTGATTTACGCGGATCAACTTTTTTGGCCACACCGTTTGGCGATTCGTGACCCTGAGAACAACAGCCGTAAACTTTACACTACTCACCATTTCAGCACTCGGTAGAAAAGGTTTACGCTAACAAAACGTATCTGTCGGGTGTTCCGTTCTTCGGTGCACGGACTGTAAAGGTCCTGCCTTTCTATTTGCACACGAGGAAATCATCCATTGAGGTTTTGTTTCTGACCCAAATGTTGTGAAGGAAAAGATTCCACTATCGGGATAAAGGACGGACGGAGCATGCGCAATTCACACTGCGTTTACCCCACTCCAAATAAATTAAAAGAGCATCATGACTGGTTTTATTGCATATTTTGTAACACAATCTAAGCATTATAAGATAAACATGTCAACATAAAAATATACATGTGTATATAATTACGAAATACGGGGAATTCATTTAAATTATGAAATACACGCAAACATGAATACCCGAAAAGCCGTTATTAAGATAGTGCTAGATTAGATAATATGGTAAATGTAGGTTTAATAGACACAGAAGGCCCCGTGAGAGTAATGAGCCAGGATCTGAGCCCTTGCTTGACACGCACCTATCTCAATAGGATGTCCTCAATAGATGAAACAATAATGGAGACGAGATAGACCGACCCCAAAAGAATATGGCACACACAGTTGCGCTCACTGTAAATACGCATTCAGGGAGGGGGGGGGCGCTCATTACCAAGTGAATGGATGATGACCTGTCAGGTCGCGGGTCCTGAAGACGCATGTCAATTTCCTTTAATGTTCTCAACTACTTGTTAAATATGCAAGGGGTGCTGAGGGGTATATAAAGACAACCCTAATCTCCCGGGATGGAATTTGTCATGACCGTGGCTGGAGCATCATGCAGTCACTCGGAGCTCTAGGTGTGCTGCTGCGCGCATCTCTCGTGGTGTTCCTGGCGCACGGGCTCCACAGGACGAGGGACGGCGTCGCGTACACGAGGTCGTTGCATCGCTTCGCCGCGATGGATCGCGCCACCGGATTTCACCTGCCCGTCTACATGGTGCACCTCTACCGGAATTTCCGATCCAACTTGTCTCGGCCTATGGATACTATGGAGCAGACGGCGGCCAAGCAGGCGGACACCGTGAAAAGCGTGATGGCGAAAAGTAGGATTATTTCCCGTTTGTGGTTCTCCTTTGCTTGTTAGAATTCTTTTTTATTTTTATTTTTTTTAAGTTGAACTGAGAGGCCTACATTTGAATGGTGGGGGATTGGATATAGCCTGCAAGTTGGATTTTGTTGCATCTATAATAAGCCTATATCGAGATAATACTGATATTATAGGCCTGCATGTCCGACAATGATGAAAAAAAAACACAATGGTGTTTTTTTTTATTTCATTTTTGCATTAGGACTAATAATTGTCGAATTCCAAACTCTCAAACAGTTTTTCTTCAGCTGTTTCTAAACTTACATTAGACACTTTTCTTTTTCTTTTACCACTTCTCACGTTGACATTAGACTCCACATGTAAAGGTCGGTGAAATGTTAGTGTTTTTTTATTTAAGAATAGGCTGGCCCCTAATAGTGTGTCAAAGCCGCGCGCCAGACGACCCCAGAGGGTCTCAATCCACATCCACGCTGCGCTCAGTGACCCCAGTGGGGATCAGCGTGTGAAAAGACTGGTTTTCCGTCTAATTCTCAAAGCAAACCGCGTTTTTCTTAAATAGGTGATGTTGATTAGCTATCTCGCCAGACATCCCCTATACAAATCTCTTGTTAACTCAAATCAACAACTTCCCTTAGTTCTTTTCACACGTTGCTTGATTAGATTAGAAGCTGGAGCTCTTAGCAGAGGCGGGGGTTTAACTTGATGCACTGGCAAACCAACGAGGTTTGCCCACCCTGGCAAATCCAATTTCACAACAGCGTTAGGTGTTAGAGTTCTTACCTATTTGTTTGAATGAGGATATGCAGAAGCCCAGAAAGCCATGTATGTGTTAAATGATTGGTTTCGACCCGGTGTTTGCTTTGAGTGGATTAATAGCGGGGCTGCTTCAGCCGCTGAAATGTAAGCACCCTCGTTACAAATTAAGATGAGTTGCGCTTTTAATCAACAGTTGAAATCAATGGATCAGTCCGATGGGCGATGCAGTTGCAAAAGGTGTAAAACGCTTTAATCTTTTAAATAGATAACTTACCCCCACCGTCCCATTGAATCACACATTTCGTCCAAGCCTAATGGACGTCATGGGACCTTTAATGCCCAACATTGTAGTTTTATATTGGACTTTATTATTTTTTTTTTCCAGAAAAAGCCTGTGTTTGTGCATCTTTAATTTATGCTGCAATCTACCTTTACCTTTAAATAATTTACCTTGCTATTGTAAAGAAAAAACCTTCACACCCTGAACCATCACTAAC
>OMKI01054951.1:1299-11932 GCA_900302315.1 Phycis blennoides
GGATCCCCGGGTGACAGGTGAGGTGGGAATTGTGGATCCCCTGGAGGACGTCCGAGCGGAGAGCAGCGGGGACAAATAGGCGGTCGGGAGGGCAGTCGCTGGGTCCTGAATGACCTCCTAGGGCGGTTCTTAACTTTTCCTCTACATCCCAGGTGAGGGGGGCAACCAGGTGGACGGGAGAATGGTGTCAGGGGTTGCTGTGGACTCCTCTTTCTCGGTGAACTGTCGAGAAAGAGTGTCGGGCTTGACATTGCAGGTGCTGGGTCTATAAGAGAGTGTCATGTTGAACCTGGTGAGGAATAGGGCCCAACGGGCCTGGCAGGAGTTTGGCCACTTGATGGACTATATATATTCTTTTAGTTTTTATGGTCCGTCCACACAAGGAATGGCTGCTTGGTTCCCTCCAACCAATGGCGCCACTCCTCTTGGGCCAGCTTCACTGCCAGATGCTCCCTGTTCCCAATATCATAATTTCTCTTGGCAAGGGACAGACGTCAAGAGAAAAAGGCACAGGGGTGAAGCTTTTGGTCCCCAGTCGCTCGTTCGGCGAGAACCACTCCTACTCCCACGTCGGAGGCGTCCACCTCCACCACAAACTGCCTCTCGGGATCAGGCATCTTGAGGATAGGGGCAGAGGTGAACTGTGTTGGCCGCAGGGGACCACTGGAAGGGGACCTTGGTAGATGTAAGGGGCGCAGCAACGGTACTGTAACCCCTAATAAACCTCCTGTAGAAGTTTGCAAACCCCAGGAATCATTGCAACTGCTTGCGGGGATGGGCCAGGTGGTGACAGCTGACACCTTGGCAGAATCCATACTAACATTCCCCCTCCTGATCACATATCCCAGGAAGGAGACAGATGTAGAATGAAACGAAAAGTGAGTTCTCCAAGAGACGCTACAGCTGGACGTGGTGGACATGTTCGTCCTTGGTCTTAGAGAAGGTTAATATATCATCCAGGTACACGAGCCCAGGATGGACCCGGTAGACCAGTCTATGGTGGGGTGGTGATGACGGAGCCATGGAAACCCTAAGATGAATGGTAGACGGGGGGACCTCAGAATGTGGAACTGGAACGGTCTCATGGTGGTTTCCGGACAGGAGTAGGCGAAGGGGTGTCTTCTGGTAGGTAACCATTAACTGTTCTGGTGGCCATCGAGGGCACTGGTAGGTGCTGGGCGAGGAAGAGGAACCCGCGGGATGTCCAGGTGTCGAGCCAGCTTCTTGTTGATGATGTTAATATCCGAACCGGAATCTATGAAGACAGCCAGGGTTGTGGCCGGCATTAGCTCAGTGGGTAGAACGAGTGGACAGCTAGCGAGCTGGCAGTGGAGACCGTGGTCACAGACCAGAGCGGGTCCGGACCGAGGAGTGCTGTTCGAGTTGTTACTGACGCCTCTGTCTACGTCGCGCCTGGATGTGACCATCCACCTGCGTGACCAGCTCGAGAAGTCCATGGCTTCGGGAGTTCATAGGAAACCAACTCATCCTTCACGTAGCTCCGCAGGCCCAGCAGGAAGGTGTCGCACTGCGCCGCCGGGTTCCACTCACTCTGGCAAGCCCTGGTGCGGAAGTCTATGGCGTAATCAGAGGCAGTCCGTCCCCCCTGCCTCAGCCCCATGCAACCACCAGCAGTGTCGGGACCCCGCGAGGGCTCGCCGAACACCCTCCGGCGCTCCAAGGCGAAGACAGACAGGTTGGGGTGCGACGTTCCCACTCGGCCGTTCCCCAGAGACGGGCTCTGCCCGTCAGGTGGGTGATGGAGTAAGCCACCTTCACTTCCTCCGAAATAAAGGTGTGGGGTTGCAGGGCGAAAAGGATGGAGCAGTTCGTAATGTACGGGCCGCAGCCCTCCGGGTCTCCCGCGTACCGCTCCGGGATTCCCACCCGGGGCTCCCGTAGCAACTTGGGAGGAGAGGAAGCGGAAGCTGTGGGTGTCGGGGCCGGAGAGGGCACCAATGGGGCGGCTTGGGCAAGAACTGCGGTCAGGTGCCCTATCTGAGCGGCGAGCGCAGACAGGGAATGGTCCTTGTTGGCAATTGTCTGAGTTCATCATGAGTGATAGACGGACACAATTAAGAGATTACATTTGACTTCTTTTTGTGTCAGACATGATTTGCTTCAATTTTAAGTGTTCCATAGGCTCCATCTCTCTAGGACCAGGCTTGCCAGGCTATATCTGATCTACTTGCTCCCGATGCCATCAGGCTCCAGCCACCCTTTATCATGTCGCAAGGAGATCAGCTCTGTAATTGTAGTCTTTGGTGTGGGCCCGAACAAGGTGGCATTATCTGTTGCCCAGTCAGACACCATAGCCTTTTCATCTCTATTGACTCGATACCTTATTTTATTTTATTTGAAACAAGGTAGCCCTCCTACAATCAGGTGCTGAGTTGGGGATGTGATGGCCCATTTGAAAATTGAGAAGCTGAGATAATCAGCCGAGGGATCCACCCAATGATTTTATTGGGTCTGGGTCTGACTATGATCGAATGGATTGACAATCTCAATAAAAATAAAAATATTTAAAGATCCATAATTTTCAGTTGCTATGCTGTTGTACATATAATAACGTACTAATACTATACATATGTTCTACATTCCTTTATTGGTTGGTTAAACAACCAATTAGTTAAATTAGTTGATATGTTTCCATAGTTTGGAGCCCTCCAATAAGTTTTGCGAAGTAGTCAGTTTTAGCCTCACACAACTTTCCTTATGAATCACATGGTGTCACTCTTCATAATTAGCAGTCTTTTGAGAATCATTGCTCCTCCACCTCTTCCTATTTACCTGTCTTTCCTGGAACGTGTACGTAGTCTGGAATATGTATTAAATGTGATGTATGATAGTTAAGCCAGCTCTTGGTTTTGTGTTACATGTTATGTTCAAGCGAAGGGACAGTGTTTGTAGTTATACATGTTAGGTTCAGATTAGGACAAAATGTTTGTCGTTATATATGTTATGTTCAGGTTAGGTGAACATTTTTGGTGTTAAATGTTATGTTCAGGTTCCTGTGGCCCATCGTGACCTGAAGTGCAGTAACATCATGCTGAAGAACCGGGAGGAGTGTGCCATCTGTGACTTTGGTCTGGCCCTGAAATTAGATCTCTCTCTCACCGCTGATGACTTTGCCAACAGTGGACAGGTACTATTGAACACTACTATTATGCTACACTACACACAAACACTACAACAATTTAGATCTTTCTATTTATGCTCTATTTTGTATATATATTGCTGTTGTGTTAATTATATTTACTTTTTCTGGCTTGAGTTAAGCAACTGTAACAAACAATCAGAAACAAGCTGGTTAGCTAGCTGCAGTGTGTTGGTGTGATCATAGCTTGTTGTATGACATAGTGGTGACATAGTCTGTGATCATGTATAGTTGTGTTTTTGTTCTTCTCCAGGTGGGGACAGCTCGCTACATGGCCCCAGAAGTGCTAGAGTCCAGGGTGAATCTGGAGGACTTGGAGGCCTTCAAGCAGATGGATGTCTACTCCATGGCTCTGGTGCTGTGGGAGATGTGCTCTCGCTGCACCGCGGTCGGAGGTATGGCAAAAAAAAGCCAAGATTTGTTTTTGCCTGTTTCATGTTTTTATTTGATAGACACAATAGAGATTAGACAGGAAAGTATGGTAGAGAGAGGGGAAGACATGCAGAAAATGACCGCGTGCTCGAAACAAATCCTGGTCGATAAGCCTTATTGGCATGCGCTCTACCCGGGGAGCTACCAGAGCACTTCCAAAAGAGACACAGAGTAGTAAACAAGCAACAAATAAGGAAGATAACTATCAACAGACAACAGCACATTTCTCACAACCTATGTAAGTGGCCCAAAAAGTATTTAACTTTAACATGAAAACTACAACTCAAGTTGTCGAGTGCTGTATTAGGTCTGTCCAGGCCTGGATCTAAGAGGATTTAACAGCTTTATTGATGTGTTCTCTACAGACGTGGGAGTCTATGAGCCAGCATTTGGCTCCAGGGTGTGTGAGCAGCCCTGTGTAGACAGCATGAGAGACCTGGTGCTGCGGGACCGAGGCCGACCTGACATCCCCCCAGTGTGGACACAACACCAGGTCTGTAGTCACTAAACATGTAAAACCTAATGGACACAACACCAGGTCTGTAGTCACTAAACATGTAAAACCTAATGGACACAACACCGGGTCTGTAGTCACTAAACATGTAAAACCTAATGGACACAACACCAGGTCTGTAGTCACTAAACATGTAAAACCTAATGGACACAACACCAGGTCTGTAGTCACTAAAAACATAAAACCTAATGGACACAACACCAGGTCCGTAGTCACTAAACACGTAAAACCTAATGGACACACCAGGTCTGTACTAAAACCTACTGCCAAAAACCTTGGTTTTACATTTTCCTTTGACCTATATTTGACCTGAATTTTAAGGACCAGGTCACCTAGAATGTACAGTCTTGGTTTGATCAAAAAAAAAATTATTAGTTAATTTCCATGCGTTTATCTCAGACTTCATTATTGTAATGCCCTTTATGCAGGTCTTGACATCTCTTGTGACTGCTATTTGTACATCATGCTGTGGCAAGACTTTCAACTAAAACAAACAGAATAACTTATCACCCCAATTTTCCTTTTCAGTTAATTAGCTACCTCTCTCATTGTCGAGTCCTGGGATTTTTGGCTCAATGTCTGCCTCAACTCAACAAGGCTTGCATAGCAACAGAGGATGCGGGCGGCAGTAACTCAGTGGATAGAGTGGGTGGACAGAGCAGGTCATCCACTAACCGTAGGGTCGCGGTTCGATCCCCTCCTCCAACTGTCCACATGTCGAACCCCATGTACTGATTGTAAGTCGCTTTGGACAAAAGCGTCTGCTAAATGCTCCTTTACCCTTTAGGATGCTGAACAATTCAACTCCTTTTGATACTCCTTTTTTCCTGTCATTAATTGCATTGGGGTTGGGAGTAGGTTGGACATCTTTTAATAAATAAAACACAAAAAGATAAACAAACCTCAGCAAATGTATCAGGCTATCAACATTGACGAGTTTGTGTGAATGTCACTCAACACATCAACCCCCCCCCCCCCCACACATTAGCTTCTTCATCTTCAGGCATGATTACATGCCTGACTAGGAAGAACACAATTTCGATGGCAATGCATACAGGTGTGCTGTATTGAAAATATGGCATTTCAAGTGAAGAAGAGGCAGCAGCCAGAGGGGCCGAATTGACAGCTCTCAAGGCCTATCGTTATTTTGGATAAAGCTGTTGGACGCACTCAGACAGCATAATGATTTCACCTGGAATTTCCGACTACCACAGTCATTATTCATGCCCCAAAAGTATTTTGTTTGGGGCACTGGCCCCTCAGATAATTGTAATTGTAATTAATAGTTATTTTTTATTACTACTCAGATTTGGTTAGTAGTTGATGCCAAGTTATATGCAATCTGCACATTCTCAAACCATTATTTTTCACTGGTAGCCAGCAGAAATTATTCTTGTAACATAAAATCCAACTTGAGGTCAGCTCGTCAAGCAGCACCGCTGTGCTTAGTGCTGTTTGGAGGTAGTGCTTGGTTCACGAAAAATAGTTTTGTTTAAAATGTCAAAGGTTCAAAGCTTGTTTGTTGAAGAAATTTCAGGAAAACATACTGAAACTTGTATACATAAAAGTTCCCATTTTCAAACCTTTTTTTCTATCTTTTGAAACGATCTGAAGGAGCACTTATTTTTGTTACATAATGGTGTCTACATTGTACAATCCTGTAAAACACCCCTTGCGTCCAAAATAGTGAACTAATCCTTGAACTTTAAACTAGTGCACAGCCTGATGTCATCATACAAACACGTCATCTCAAAAACCAGGCTAAAACCTAAAGACAATCATGCCATTGCCGTCTGTCTCCTGTTTCAGAGCTGGGCTAAAGACTGATCTTTTCAGAAGAAATGTTATATTGTTGACCTTTCTTATGTCTTTTTTCCTTTCTGTGGTGTTGTTGTTTGTCGATTTGTAAGCACTCTATTAAGAAAAGTGCTGTATAAATGAAGTTTCTTACTTGAGACTACTTGATTACTAGAGATCTGTGATGGTAGACAAGCTCGAATCTGGGCAAATAGCGTTTTACTTTAGTTGGTTTACCCAACACATTGTCCAACACTCAAATCAACACAATGTATACTTGCCACTGTATAAATACACTAAGATTCCCCTCCTGAAAGCTTCATCCACTCATGCAAATTAGTTTCTGTTCAATAGAAATCCCTGTAACAAAACAGGAAACAAGGCACAACTCTGACCTTTCAGTTTTTGGTTTCCAGCCTGGGCTCTATGCCGTTCTCACTCCCTAAGATCTGCTATAAAATACTGTAGTATGACACCTGCATCCAAGATTAACTTTCCTTGAACATGATCTACTCTTCTTAACTCAAAGAAATCTACTCTAAAACTACTCGACAACTTTAGGACTACTTTAAAAGAACTTACAACTACCGTACTCAATTCAACTCTTAATCTATTCTATGCTATACTCTAACACTTCTATCCTCTGCTGTCCACAGGGTATCGGTGTCCTGTGCTCCACTATTGTTGAGTGTTGGGATCACGATCCAGAGGCCCGACTCACTGCCCACTGTGTGGTGGAGCGCTTCAAAGTCCTGGATGAGGAGAAGGAGAGCAGAGGAGAGGAGGAGCAGCAGATACAAGAGGAGACAGGAGAGGGGGAGGAGAGAGGAGGAGAACAGACTGGAGAGGAGAGAGATGAGGAGACAGACTTTACTCTCTGCTCTCCATCTGTTAGCCAAGAAGCCTCCTCCATACATCTTTCCTCTCTAGCCCTGAACCTCGACCATGACCCTGGACCTGAGAGCCTCCATGACCCCCTCCCAAACTAAAAGGAACAACCAGTATCCCATGCACCTCTGGTGGACAACAAGACAGCACAAGCCTGACCTACATTTTCACTGAGTTATTCATTTCAGTCTGATGAAGTAAAGAAAGAAAAATATATATACCTACAACACTCTTCACCAGAATACCAACTGGTCTAGTTTATATCCTTGTTCAACAGATGTTAGTAGAGGTATACAGACTATTTTGTCCTGTTTATGCATCCATAATTAATCTAAATGTTTATGAACCCATAACTAATCGAATTGTTTATGAATCCATAACTAGTTTAAATGTTTATGCATCCATAGCTATTCTAAATGTTTATGAATCCATAACTAATCGACAAATAATCCAAATGGGTTATATCCGGCTCTACAGATGATGTAATTAGTGGACACCAGCACTGCCTGCTGGCAGGTTCTGTTGTATCTTGATCGTAAATGCCATGGCCATGCATGGACTGTCCACGCACTTGAATGGAGCACCAAGGCAATTATAATTCCTGCTTTATTGAGTGGAAGGAGCTGGTCTCCTTCCAGTACTTCCTGTTAGTACTGAGCATGCTCAGACCGTTGTTTTCCATTACCTTTGTTGTACTTTATCACAAACAATGTGATGGATAAATAATCTTGAGCATGGATTTTGATGGCCGCACCAATTGTGATGCATCTTTGTGTGTCTTTTGAAAATAACTAAAGAGGCAAACACTGTTTATAATTATGTTAATGAAGAACTCAATGAGAACAATAGTCATTACACAGTTTTTTAATGGACACAGTAGATATTTGACAGGAAAGTATGGTAGAGATGGAAAGAAAAGCCTGTGGTCATGCAAAGGTCATGCAAATGACCACAGGCTGAAATTGAACCCATGTCACTGTCAAGGACTAGGCCTTAACAGCCAGTAAGCTACTGGGAAGCTGCTGTCATTATGGTCTGTCCGAGGTTTCTGCCTGTTAAAAGGCAGTTTTTTCTTGCCACTGTCCCATAATAAAAAGTGCTTGCTCATGGTGGGAATTTGTTGGGCCTCTGTAAATAACAGAGTTTTGGTCTAGACCTGCTCAGGTTATCTCAAGACACTTTACATATTATGTAAAGTGTCTTGAGATAACCTCTGTTAAAAGGGTAAAGGGGGCATTTAGCAGACACTTTAGTCCAAAGCGACCTACAATCAGTACATTTGTGAGGGTTTGACATGTGGACAGTTGGAGGGGGATCAAGGGGATCGAACCGCCAACCCTACGGTTAGTGGATGACCCGCTCTGTCAACCCGCTCTACCCACTGAGCTACTGCCGCCCTTCTGTTTTGAATTGGCACTATATAAATAAAATTGAATTATGCAGTTTTAATCCTTCATTTTCACGAGCCATACAGACACACATAACCCCTTGCACCGCCTTTGGGCACTTACCATTTGCACTACAGAGCTCTCAGCTCTCATAAATGACCATGTACCGGGAGTACATGATATGGTAGTGTAGGTGCAGGCACCACAACACCAGGTCTGTACTTACTAAAACCTACTGCCAAAAACCTTTTACATTTTCCTGTGACCTATATTTGACCTGAATTTTAAGGACCAGGTCACCTAGGATGTACAGTCTTGGTTTGATCCAATTTTTTTTTTATTAGTTAATTTCCATGCCTTTATCTCTGCCAGACTTCATTATTGTAATGCCCTTTATGCAGGTCTCTCATCTCAGACAGCTCCAGGAGAGTGAGGCATTACCAGGAGTGTGAGTGTCTTTGTGTCAATGACGGTGTAACGGATGGTGTCAAGTTCTCCAGTTTTTTGTTGGGTTGTTGTGCAGTTTTCCCCCCCAACTTGAAAAAGGGTGAGCATCTAGGTTTAGGAGTGGATTTTACTCAATGACTCCACACAAGACAGTTGATTAAGTTTTCCTCTTTTTATTTAGTCTTTTCTGTTCTTTCTGCATTTGTAGCCATTAGCAGTTATATGAGGTTGGTAAGGTCATTAGGTAAAAAACCTTTCAAAATGGAAACACAAGCACTTGCAAGTCAAAATAAACTAACAGCAGGAACAACACATTATCTTGAATAAATATGTGCAAATATTGCTGACTTAAATAATTAACTTTTATTAGAGAAATAGATCTAATATTCAAATATAGCAACAAATTAGCATAGATAAACAGACAATAATGCAAATGTATACATATCAATACAATTACAAAAATATATACATCTAAAGCATCCAGTCAACCACAACCCCATATACCCAACACCGCAGTGCACACACCAAACAACAACTAGGAAAAGCAGCGCAGCAGCGCGTCCGCATCCACACTGCGGCGCCGACGCTCCAAACCAAACAGTCAAAACAGCCCCTCAGGCCGCAGCAGCACACTCCCGGAGTATTCGGTTAAAAGTCCATTGCTCACCGGCTGACTCTCCAACGTTTGTAGATGCTCTTGTTTTCTGCACGATTTCTTGGCGTTTCCAAGCAGGTTTCTTTGTGCCACATTCAGCACAGCACTTTTTTTATTTTGCCTTTTATCCCAGAGCAAGTTTAATTAGGCCCTAACCCTTAATTAGGCACGTGTCCTTTCGCTGCCGTCACGCGCATAACGTCATCACGCTAATTGCCTGGATTGAACTCGCCGTCTGAAGTCCGGTGTGCAAAGTGAATCGTTCCCACCTCTTTTAGTTGTGTGGCAACCCGAGGATTATTTTTTTTCGTATCAGAGGATCTTTTCTCTTTGCTGGTTACCGACAACGCCACCTTGGGTTAGGGCCCAAGGACCCGTACTAAAAGGCACTCAGGTTCGTTCAATCAGGGAGGGCGGGAGACAAAGTTAAATGATAACATAAAACACTTTATTATAATAACACAAGGTCTGGCACGAAAACAAAAAAAACAAAGGGAGCCCAACTGGGGAAGGAAATGGGTACAAGCTGAGGCTTACCGGCTGGCAGAGGAGGTCGACAGGGGAGAGTGACGTCCGAAAATAAACAGGGAAGCACCCCACTCACACAGCAAAACCGTGAAGCAAATAAAATCTGGAATAAGGCACACGCACACAAGGGATCACCACCACCACCCAAGGGGACCACCACCACCACCGTCAGCTCTAGGGGAAAAGAGACACAATTAAGAGGGCTCACGATTCAAACAAACGATATCTCAGAACATAAACCAACTGAGGAATAATCAACCAATAAACAGAAGAAAATTAATTTGTGGTAAACGGAAATCAATCAAAACGAAAGAAACAAGAAAAGTAAAGAGTCTCTGGCCAGAGATAGCAACTCAACAGTTTAAACAATTAATCAATTTCAAACAAATAAAGGGCTCAAATTGAGAAGTTCCCCTTCCAAATGAAAATAATAAAGGACGACACCACACCTTGGCAGATTAACTAAAAGATTAATAAAAAAAAACACTCAACACACAAACACGCACACACACACACACAGTCCCAACGAGTGGCTACCAGTTCCGACGGAGCTCACAGTGGCCTACCCGAGTGGCAGCCACACACACACACACACACACACGCACGCACACACACATACACGCACACACGCACACACGCACACGCACACACATACACATACACTCGTCCTGATCCTTTGTTGTGACGGCAGGGGTGCGTCCTCGTGGGTATTCAGTCTCCAGCGTCTCCCTGGCATCCCTGAACCTTGCTGACAATGACAGCAACCAATCAGACAACAGGAGAACTCCCAGGTAAGCAACACCTGTGATTTTATTCAGTTGATC
>OMKI01054954.1:0-10043 GCA_900302315.1 Phycis blennoides
CGTGCTCAGCGCGTTCATCTTCCCCTTCTTGACCACCTCACCGCACCGCACCACATCGTCGCCCCCCCCCCCCCCCCCCCCCCCCCCCCCCCCCCCCCCCCCCCCCCCCCCCCCCCCCCCCCGGGGGCGGGGGGGGGCCCCCCGGGGGGGCCGGGGGGAGGGGGGGGGGGGGGGGGGGGGGGGGGGGGGGGGGGGGGGGGCGGGACCAGTGGGTTGGTGGTTGGTTAGATGGTACCGGGGACCGAAGACCATGTGACCGTATGACGGCATACAACGGTTTCAAACTGTGAGCCAGAGATGTGCAGGCCAACTGTGTCGCTATGCAAATACCAAATCGCCAGACGAAAGAAACAAACCCATTTCCAATGATGACACTTTGTTAAATGAAGATGTCTTTCTAGTTGATACATCTAAACAGGAACGACTACGTTTGGTGCCATATAAAAAAATAACCTTGATGTTCAATCGTTGTATTACTGCGTTTACAAAATGACATTACAAAAACACTTCACACTGGTTTCCCATACAGAGATGTGGAAGAATATTCACCAAAGTAGTCGAAGCGTCCTGGGGCCAGTCGCTCGGGGAGGTGCGAGGCGAACAAGAAGCAGGTGAGGAAGGCGAAGAGGAGGTGGTAACTGTGGTTGACCAGGGCCTCACTGGACCCACAGCTCCCCCAGCAGCAGAGGAGGAGCTACACACACACACACACACACACACACACACACACACACACACACGCGCACACACGCACACACACACACACACACACACGCGCACGTCCACACACACACGCGCACGTCCACACACACACGCACACGCCCACACACACACACACACACACACACACACACGCAACCACACACACACACACACACACACACACACACACACACACACACCACACATACACACACACACACACACACACACACACACACACACAACACACACACTACACACACACACACACACACACACACACACACACACACACACACACACACACACACACACACACACACACACACACACACACTTAGTGACTCAGAAATCCAGCTCAAGCACTAATCTGAACGTGGACCTTGCGTAACAACTCAAACACCCGGGCAGTCCCAATTAATGAACTGGCCAAAGGCCAAAGAACAGGTTGGATCAACACTCTGTTCTATTCAAGGTAAGTGCATATTTGAGCACAATGCAAAACGTTTAGTCAACGAAAGTCCCCACCAAATGGGCCCCAATCATTTTTGTTTGTATGCAGTTTAATTTAATGTTCCAAATACTTGTCAGGTAAGTAAAAAGAAATTGTCAAAAAAAATAAAATAATAAATGACAAGATTAATATTGCTACAATTTCTTGAATATGTTAGGCCCTTTAAAGCAGGGGTTCTCAACTGGTCTGGCTTCAGGACCCACCATCACCCCTTAATGACAAGCCGCGACCCAAATCAAGGAAAATTTTCGACTTTTCAAATGTATTTAACATAACATAACACTTCAGTAACTGTACTATTAAACTATTCAGTCACTTATTCAGGCAATAAAAAATAGACGGCACTCCTCTTCAAAATAAAAGCACAGGATTTTTTTCTTGACATCTTTTTTTGCCCGGACAAAGACCCACGACCCACTTTTGGGTGGTGACCCACCAGTTGAGAACCAGGCCCAAACCAAACGGAACAGACACAACAAAAACCTTAAACCCTACCCTCACGCTCTTATTTGTTGTACGTCTTGGCACTTTAATTGCTCTTTGTAAGTTAGCACTTTGATCACTCTTTGTAACTTGGCACTTAGTCAGAGATGTTGTATACTAGCAATGGTTAATATAGCAATTGAAATGCTTGAAACTTGTTCTGGTGACTTTCTTACTGTATTAGCAGCAATGAAATGTTTCACCTTCTTATGACGAATGTACTCTTTGTAAGTCGCTTTGGATAAAAGCGTCTGCTAAAAGCCCTCAATGTAAATGTAAATGTAAACACGTACACCTTTTAATCCATGACACCTAACACTAAGAGTAAACCAGGCCCCACACGTTTTGTGTTACTGAGGACATTTGTCCTGTGGTGGCCACCGTAGCGCGGCCCACTCACTCTGTAGAACAGTGGGACGGTGTCGAACAGGAAGGGCAACACGAAGGCTCCGGTCCGGAAGACTTTACTGCGCTGAGGGAACTGTATCTCCAGGAATCTGCAGAGCACAAGAGAGGGAGCTTCAGTGTTGGCACTCCACACACACACACACACACACTTAGTGACTCAGAAGGCGAAGAAGAGGTGGTAACTGTGGTTGACCAGGGCCTCACTGGACCCACAGCTCCCCCAGCAGCAGAGGAGGAGCTACACACACACACACACGCACACGCACACACACACACACACACACACACACACACACACACACACACACACACACACGGGGGGAGCCCTCCATCCAGGGATGGTTCGGTGGGGAATGGGCAGACTGCTAGATAACAGGGGGTTTCACACTGCTCACAGCTTAGACAGCCCCCCCCCAAGGCCTACTTGACCCATGTCTCCTGTTCCTGTTTCTCCAGTGCCGTTGCCCTGGCTACATTCAGTGGATGCGAACACTGTCGCTGTAACCCTGTGCAGTGACAGAGTTTGCCCTGGGTGAATGGCCCTGTAGGTCGCAATACATATTTGTACATGTGATCACACTTAAAAACCCTGCTGGTGTGATTGTCTTTTCAACATTTGTCTTGTCTTGCAGATATCTCTTGTAATGTGTTTTGTGTCCCTTTGCCAGGGGGGACATTAGGTCTGTCCTAGTTAGTTTGGTCTGCTTCAGGTTAGAGCTAATATACTCTGGCAGTTCTCACTTTGCAAATACCAAGTCCAACAGAAAAATGACTATCAGATAAAAAGGTGGCAAAACTTGGCAAAAGCTAAAAGGTTACATCAAATCATCGTTGATGTCATTATTCTCCAACACATCAGTTCATGCCCCCTGGCCGCTGCTGTGTGGAAGACATGGAGGGTTGAACTAAAGACTCTCCATTTTGGATCTACCCATCGCTCCCCTAATCTCCATAAAACACAAACTATATATACTTTAAGAATAAATAAACATATGAACGCAAATAATGACGTGACCTTGTTACAGAACCATGACAAAACGAAGATTCAGCCGACAACGGTTATAAGCGAGACAAATGAACCTTGGTGAAGACCACACCGTGGAGAAGAGGAGAGAGAAGAGAAGAAGAGAGAAGAAGGCCCGTGTTGACTGAGCCGGGGGCAGACGGGCCTCGTGACCCTTTCAAATGAAGTACCGGCTCCGGCGGGGAAAAAGCCCAGCGGACGTTTCACTCGGGTCAATATTTGGGTTTCGACGGTGGTCCCCAAGCAAAAACACTCCAATAATCCCCAATAAAAACAAATGATGTGAAACTAGGGCGGTGGTCACCAGACTCCGTCACGGAGATAAGCTTCAGCTCAGCGTGGCGCACACCTATAGCCACCTATAGCTGAGTCAATAAGGGAGGTGCTCAATAAAGGTCATTAATCAGCCAAAGCGGCCGGACCCTGACGTGGACCAGGCCCGACCCCGACAGACCACCCTGAATCAGACCACCACGTCCCAACACCTTTCAGCGGCTCTTTTTGCGTTAACAATAGAAGCCGACGGGGTGTACCGCTTCCAGCTGTTCTGTCTCCAGTGACGTCGCCCATGTTATGTCATCGGTGATGTCGCCCCTGAAGTGACGGATCACATCGCTCATTCTACCCTCTTCTTCAGCCAATCAACGATCACACGTCGTCGTCCATCTTACCGACCGAGTGTCGGCTCGCTCCGACAGGCTTTTGAGGAAAATGGACTGGGATTGGCGGCTGTGCGGTGATGTTTTGTTCAGCACGCTTTGCCTACTTTTAATGCCCTCGTACAACAAAAATCCCCTTATGGTATGATTGTTCCGGTCCTCGATTCTGATTGGCTCCAAGCCGTAAGAAACTCAAAGCCTCAGAATACTCACAAATGCATTTTGAGTATCAATGCGTCACCAATCCCAACCTATGCGTGTGTATCTTGGCAACCATGTTGCTCTCCTGAGGAACGACGAGGCTCGGTGGAAGAGTGATGGTTTACTATGACGACTACTGAGCTGCAGCGTTTCATGTTGCTGCGTGTGTGTTTTGTGAAATCTTACAAGTCTACGATAACTGTTTGCGTGTTGTATGTCATTTTAATTTCAAAATAAAACACATCATGGTAACAACTCGCATTCTATTAATTTCTTAAAATATCATCAACAACGGTATCGTGCATTCAGTTCAGTTCAGTTTCTTTGCGTTACAAACACATTTTGCCATTTACGTGAGGTTTTTGTGAGAGGGTTATATTTACAGATAAACAATAAAGGTTATTAATATTGAGGCAAATCGTGACAGTGACAGTGTTGTCACGGCAATCGCCTTCGATGTGCCCCAGCAAGGAACAGCTCCTCAAAACAGGCAAGCTGGGCTTCATCATCACACTGTAACCTTGCCCGGGTACCCATAATGCAGTGGGGGGAGCGGGTGTGTGTCTCACCTGGAGTAGCAGGAGAGGCTGGTGCAGAAGATTGTGTTGCCCACGGCGATGGGGACGTAGTGTTGATGCAGCCAGCTGTTCACCCAGCTGTCAGGCATGACGTAGGACCCATACGAGATGGCACAGCCTGCACAACAAACAGAATTAAACATCAAAACCCTGTCAACCAATCAGCAGACACTTCATCCAAAGCGACTTGAAGTGAATGGAGATATTAATGAGCAGGTAGGGGTTAGGATCAGACATGGATCCCAGGACCTGTAGACCCTGCACGTTTTGATAAGTCAAACAAGCTCCTTCTCTTGGATCTCCAGCAAGTATGAACCTTCTTCATCCGATCAACGCTGACCAAAGTCAGACCACACCGGTCCATTAATGATCTTTCCATGGTTGGCGCTGTGCATTCACTTCACTCCACTGCGTACCGAGGCTACCTATCTCGGGTGTTGAATCCGTGTGTGCAGTGACGTGTTCAGTGATACACAGTAGAGATTACTCTCACCAACATCACCAACTTTTGGCTCCGTTTAGTTCTCGGAAAGCAGCGTATGGATCAATATGTCCGCCTAGTACGGCTGTGTTCAATGTGAGTTTCAGGTCTGTTATGTAGGCCTGGCCTGTAGGGGTGGACTGTATAAATGGTATGGAACATATACCGGTATGAATTTGCCCTACGAATTTCAGCCAAAGTGGTATAGAGTAAATTAATAAAAAAGTTTAAAGGAAATAAAGCAGAAGCACTTGTCACAGGATCTGTGACATTTGATATTTCCCCTTTTTTCCCCATTGACTATCTGAAACGGTTCACTCGGTCACGTGCAGGAAGTGTGCGGCGTTGGGCTCCACTCTCGGTTGGAGTCCAACGCGGTCACAGCAGAGCTGCGATGCAAAGCGGGACGCACTCGAGACCGGCCTGTAGTTAGCGTCATAGTGTTTTTCTGTGTTCCGTATCATGGGTTGTGATGGATGGCGCCGCGATGCGCACCAAGGTTCTGAGCCGTGTTCGGGTGTTTTAGCCGGGCTGTGTGGTGGTGCCGGTGGGCTGCTCTGATTGGTTGGTACATTGTCCAAAGTTTCAATGAGACTTAAAGTTGCATTGAAAGTTTCAACGAGACAGCACTAGCGCTGCTCAAGAGCACGTGAAGGAAAAAGCACAGGCACTTGTATGGATGACGGAGCCGCAGGAAAGAAATAACATGATAACCGGAGTCCTTCAGAAGGTTCAGCTGTTCGGTTATCATAAGTAGCAAGAACATCCTGATATGTTTTGTCCTCGTTTAAAACATCGATGGTCCTTATCTGAAGCAAGAGGCGCCCAGTGTCATCCTTAAACCCCAAACTAATGTGTGCCGTTTCCCTGCGTTCTAGCACCTCCTAGTGTCACACCGTGATGTATACCGTACCCGGGGTCATTTTAACATGTACCCTGATGTAACGTCTGGGCCATGCCGCCCAGCACTATGCAGGCCTCCATCTCTTCTTCTGGATGTTCAGGGTGGCTGTCTCACCACAAGGCATATTCATTCACCTCGTACAATCAACCAACGACTGCTGTGTTCGCATGTTACGTGACGACATGGCCGCCGTATGACATGACATACAGCGTATGTCCACACAATGCGTGTTCCCACTCTAATCAGCATGCACGGCACACCTAGCAAAGACTGTGTATCACAATGTTATCCCAAGTGTGTCTGGGAGCCACGTTCCCTGCAAGTGTGATACCCATATCAGGTGTAAATACCCCCACGCGATTTGTTAAAAGGGCGATTTTGAATGTGTCATATTTGTTATCTCCCATGTAAATTCTAACAGAGCCTGCACTCCACTACAGACCAGGGCAGATAAAATGCAAACAAAACGCAAAACAATTCAAAAGGGCTGTCAGGTCACACCCATGAAAACGCAGTACAACTCGGTTCACAGTTCTGGGAAAACAAAACTTAGATTAGGGCAAAATACAATTAGGGCAGAAAGCTTATCCTCAATGACTAAAGTCAATAGTTGTATTAGATTTGTCATGTGTCCAAAAACAACTTCACAGTCAAAGCGCGTTGCCCTGAAGGGCAGACAGTGTGGATAGTCGGTAGACAAAGCAAACACTGATCCGAACGCTGCTGCGCCTCCAGCAACACACACAGCGTGAGCCAAGAAACAGCACTCACTCTGACTTAGTGTGGAGAGAGAGAGAGGGAACCAAGCACTCTCAGGCACGAGATGATCAAACTTAATACCAAAAGATTATTACAAATTTAGCACTCAAAGATTAATCGAAAATTAGTATTGTGTTGCAAAACGCGGGGTCAGGCTGACATTGGTCGTTAACAGACGACCCTTATTGTTTATCAATGGTTATCGAGATATGATCACGAAATAAGTATTGAAGGTGTTTCAAAATCAGAGACTAACCGTATGTAATCCCTCCTTCTCAAGCTCTTAGATGCAATATAAATTGAGACAAATGCTTTTCCTTCATGCACTTTGATATGTTTGTGTTTCGTTATTCAATGTGCATGCAGACTGCAGTACCCTGAACACACGGCGTGAATTGATGCCCATAATGCAGATGTGGAGATCTTACCATATCTTCAACAGTGCTTTGGTACCCAGGCCTGAAACCCAACGGTCTACCGTTTCATTCTCATCTTTTTACCAAAGGCTTCCGCAACGATCGCTCTCTACCCCAAACGGGAAATGTCGAACGAAATATATTGCGGTCGTTACCGCCGGACCCTCGGACCCTGCGTGAAATCCCGCCGCCGCGTTGTGAAACGCAGTGTGTCTGCCATGACACAGTAACCCCACGAAGCCAGATGAAGAGGAACTGCTCCGTTGCGTATTTGACTTTGAATTAGCCAAGAAAGTGGACCAGACGGGTCCTGGTGGTTTCTGGCCTTGGGCGACGCGACGATGTCACACAATGTCAAACAATGAGGGTCGTCTGTTAACGACCAATGGCAACCTGACCTTCAACATTTTGCAACACATTACTTATTTAAGATTCATCTTTGAGTCCTGAATTAGTAATAATCTTTTGGTATTATGTTTGATCATCTTGATATTTGTTGGTACATTTTTGATGGACAAAAAAAAAAAAAAGAAAAGCTTTGAACGGTCACCTGAAGGCCAGATTACATCATGATTTGTTAATATCACAAGATAATAATAGTTCACTCATGGGTATGAGTGAACTATTAGCAATTCGAGGTCCAAGTTGGGTCTCTCAAATCTTCAGTGAATCAACTGATGAGTCAAGCAGGATTACGCTAAGTGCTTTAACCCAGAAGGACGTATGCGGGCTATGTATGTAACCGATGTGATGAGCAATGTCAGAACTTCTGGAAATGAGGAATTGCGGGTGACACGCAATGCATGACAACACGTGGACATTCTTGACCAACTATTTCATGACCATGTGCTTTTTTTTTTTGGTCGGCACAGGACGTTGTGACAGTGTGCTTCCAGTAGCACCCTGAGTAGCAACCTCTCAAAGCTTTGGACATTGAATTCAATGACAAAACTCTGATACATGTGATTGGTTACAATGAAAACGCCTCGATGTGGATCCAGGTAGTATCTGGCTGTGGATCCATCCACCTAGTATCCATCCATCCATCAACATACCCACCCACCCCCCATGCATCTCATCTGTCCAGCAGAGCGTGTTAGCACCGCATCACCAGCATCACGGAGGAACCAGTGAATGAGGGAACAGAGGAAAGAGAGTGGAGATACCCAGGCTGTAGAGGCTGAGCGCGCCGTAGTCGAAGAAGTAGCAGATGTGCCGTGACTCGGGGGACATGGTGCTGAAGGTGTGAGCGCAGCTGGAGGTGAAGGGGTACACGCAGATCAGCAGCATGTACACCAGCAGGGGCCAGGTGTAGCTGTCCGACAGGAAGTTCAGCGTCGAGCACAGGATGCTGAAGCGCCACAGGAAGTACCTGCGAGGCGGGGATGAACACAGGCCCGAGTTATGGATTGTGGATGGGTTGTGGATGGGTTATGAATGGGTTGTGGATGGGTTATGAATGGGTTGTGGATGGGTTGTGGATGGGTTATGAATGGGTTGTGGATGGGTTGTGGATGGGTTATGGATGGGTTGTGGATGGGTTGTGGATGGGTTATGGATGGGTTGTGGATGGGTTATGGATGGGTTATAGATGGGTTGTGGATGGGTTATAGATGGGTTATAGATGGGTTGTGGATGGGTTACGGACGGTACGGTGCTGCTCCAGTGTGGTGGCGCCCTAACTATGAATGGATATGTGAATGACTAAACCCAAAATAACGCATAACAATTTAATACATACTCTGCAGTTAATGAGGCCTATTTTTATGCATGCTTTATCAGTCATTTATGAGAGGTGTTTTTAAGTAATAAGCCATTAGCTAGTAATAGTAACATGTTCTGATAGTTTAGCACAGTGAATTCACCATTGTTGCAAGAAAGGTTTTCGATTGCTTCTTTTTGACTTTGGCTATTATTCATCTTTCCATTTATCCGAAGCTGCTTGGAGTGAATTGAGATACATTCATTCATTAGCGAGACCTAAGCTATAATCATCGCTATCCGTTACATGCACTGATCATTCCTCTCGACAGCAGTCGGCCGCAAAATCAGTTCTAATTGTATCCTCTAAATCCATCCGATATTGTGGGGGAAGGATGGAGCGTGCTCCTCTTCACTGGCCATGTGAGGCCAAGAGAGGGCCTCTCAGACATACAACATCACGGTGTGGGGCGCATCTCACGTACAGCGTCACTCCCCGGCCCCTCCTTCCTAGGAATCCCAGCCCCAAAACGGAAGTACGCACCACGTGGGCAGGAAGTGGGTCCAGATGTTTATGGTCTCGTTGGTGAGCTGGAAGCTGCTCAGCAGGCAGTCCTTGGCGGAGCTCTGGGGGTCACGGTAGCCAGAGATGATGCCGTCCTCCCGGAAGACCTGCGGTGCAGGGGGGGGGGGTCAAACAGCAGGGGTCAGGCGGTGGAGGGGTCAGACGTCACGGGGTTATACAGGCCTTTTTTAAACAGATGACATGAGGCATGATCTGAGACATGCTCACATGATGTCTTGATTAGAAGACAAATACGCCCTTGTACTCACACGCAGTACAAATAGCCTGTTATTGGAATGTACACACACACAGAGATACAGCGAGTGTCTCAATACGTGACACACAACCTCCTACACGATGCACGTCGCCTCCCGCGTGGACCGCCGAACGCGCGGTCGAACCGGCTCCGACGAGAGAAGGGGAGCGCAGACAGCAAACAGCGCCAGGAAACGGGGACCGGAAAAAAAAAACAAGACACGCAGGAGCTTCCCCTCACCTTGGGCACCTGGTGCGTGTCGAGGAGCTGCGGCAGCTTGAGGCTCAGCATGTCGGCGCGCAGCCGCAGGGCCCCCTGGCCCCGCTGGCACGCCTCGCGCAGCTTCACGCGACACTCGCGACACAGCACGCACCACGTGGGGCCGTCCAGGG
>OMKI01054956.1:3676-16052 GCA_900302315.1 Phycis blennoides
GTACTCCCACCTGTAGCAGCCCAGACTTCAACACGCATGCAGGTCAGACATGTGCATGCAGCTGTGTGTGTGTGTGTGCGTGTGTGTGTGTGTGTGTGTGTGTGTGTGTGTGTGTGTGTGTGTGTATGTGTGTGTGCAGTGGCAGATACAGATATACACGCACACACAGGCATGTTTACAACTTACCGTGTCTCATTTGTCTGTGGGCTAACAAACCAAGTGAGAGAGAAATCGATCAATCATCAATAACCTACGGCAGATCAAAGTGTTGCACAACGTTTCAAACAAGCGGGGACAACTGGGTGGTGGTGGGGGTCCATAACTACCGGACCACCTCAGGACCGTAGCTATGAGCCTGGACTCTGGACCCACACGGACGGGACCACCGGTGCTCTTCGGTACAGAACCTTTTAAATCTCTGGGTTCCTATCGAAGTGTTCTCCCGTGTTACAGCACGGTGTGAAAACATTCACAGAGTCCACCTCGTTCCCCCGGTGGGGGGGGGACATCACGCCCCTCCCGCCAGCTCTGTCACTCCCCCTTTCCGAACAGAATCACATCGAGAGAAAAATGAATGTGGGATCAATAACAGTGATTGGTTTTCCAATAAGCCGGCGACAACCTGGCTTCATTTCCCGGGGCCTCCCTTTATCACCCGCTCAGCTTTTCATTTCCCTCCGAGAGGCAGCGGCCGGGCCACTCGCTCCCCTAAACGTTTCCGCGGTGACACGCGTAGCCGGGCGGCGTCCGGGCGCCGGGCCGCTTTATTGCTTTCCTTTTTATGACGACTCGTACATCTCCACGCCACGCCACATCAACAACGCTCACACCACAATCCTGGGGGATTCTTTAACATTTGAATAAAGAGGTTCCAGGACTGGGGCCGTCGGGGGACTGGGAGCTACGTTGGAACCACTGACATGCAACACATGCAGGATGCCGACCAGCGTAGCTTAACCCTGGTCGTCCATGCGGCATAAGGCGCGCGTGTGTGTGTGTGTGTGTGCTTCTAAGCCTTGGTTTTCATTCTCACCCATCTTGGGCGTGAGGGTCAGGTCCAGGTGGCTGTGCTGGTAGTCGTGTTGGTGGTTACCTGGAGAGACAAACCACGGCAGACAGGACAGCAAGATTAGCTATATCCTCCATTAGCAAATCCCCACGTTAGCTATACCCTTCATTAGCCCATCACTAGATATAGCCGCCGTCGGCCATTCCCATCGTTAGCTATAGCCACTGTTAGCTATTCACGCGGTTAGCTATAGTCACCATTTGCCTGACTGGCGACCTTGTCCTCTGTTCGTATGAAAGGGAGCCCATATACACATGGCTTTAAATGTACATGGGGGTCACACATATGGGGGTGCATCAAATGTCAGAGTGCTGTTGATTGGCTGGGCCATTTCTGTTCAGGAACAATAGATTATGGAATCCATCTCCTAGCAAGATGTCATTGGACACTCAAACTCATTAGGGGGTTTGGCAATCTCTCCGTACGACAAGCCATGAAGGACTTTGTTGCCGTTGTGGTTTTGCTCAGAGAAAATGAATTAGATAAACAAACCAAATCACATTCATGTTTGAAAGACGCTTGGTCTGTGGGTGCCAGATTTGTCCTTCGTTCCATCAGTCTGATTTGCATTTTAATATGTTCAATCTCTCTTTCCATCATTCTGCTTAGACACGGGTGAGAAGGTAAGAAAGAACAAGGTAACTTTAAAAGACAAACGAAAAGATAATTCTTACATCTGTGAGATGGAGTTATACGGAGCTATACGATTGCATCTGATTTGATATTCGGTTTGATTAAACATGGAACGAGAGCTCAGAGGGCAAGTTAGTCTCTTTGCTGACGATGAACTGCTATTTTTTCATGATAAATGGCTCCGTAGAGATGGAAGTCATCTTGACGTAATACCCCTGATCACGTGACAATGACAACCTGATTCATTAAAACAAATTCTGACCGCCGCACATTATTAACAAGTGTTACTAAGACGGCAGTACATTCATTAGTTTGGAATCAAACTAATTAGACACAGAGATCAGAAGAAGCTCCAAACAGCGCCAGAGTGTTGGGGAATCCGCCTTTAGCCTGGATTGTACTAACACAACAGAATAATGACCTCCCGCTCCACTAGGACCGGGTCTTAAGTAGTGGACTACCATTATTAAACTATAAAACAAGCCTTTGGGGTCGTCCTATTGGTCCCCCTGGACCAATAGGACGCCTCGCTTGGATGTGAGAGACCAATTAAAAGAAAAAAAGCTGCAGAAAGCCGGTCTGAAAAAACCAGCAGGAGACCCCGAGAGGAAGGGCTTTACGACAAAGCAAACATCTTATGAATAGTTAACCAAGCGCGCCAACAGTTCCCGAGATTACAACCAAGAGTTTTAATTGAAATTTTTAAAGTTTAACAGCGCCTCGGCTGTACATAAAACTTGGATTATATCCGGAGATTTGGGCACGCTAGTATTCTGTATCTGATGGTGGAGAAAGGAGTTAGAATAAGAGAGGATGGGATCCGATAAAATGAGAGAAGATGTTAAAATGAGATATGACTTTACATTGAAGAATATAATTATTGCAGAGTTTCTTCTCTGTATATCACCTCCATCGTGTGATCTGAATCTGTGACTTCACAGAGCAACATCACCATCTCCCAGAGGATTATGGGTAACCCAGAGGCGGCAGCTAGAGATGAGTGGCCGGCAACCATCTTGGCTGAAATCAGACAGCCGACATAATCGGCATCAAAGAGCTCCTGATGCTCTGAGTGGAACGAGGTCATATCTGTGTGTAGTACCGTTAAGAGTACTTTATACTCCCATTCGACTGAAGTCACAAAGTTATGTACTATTTGAATCCAAGTCAAGTCAAGTACTCCGCCACTTTTTTGTACTTCTTTGCTTTTGCTTTGTCTTGGTTGTATTCCTGAGAGTGCTGTCTATTAGAGGCTATTCCCCACCAGCGATGCTCCAGGACAGATAATAGGAACATTTTTCACTTTATACGGCCGACGAAGAGGGTAAACCCTTTGGCCATACCTCTTGCATCGTCGACACTCCAAACCTCACCGTAAACTTTGTTTCAGGAATGAGTGTGTCGTCGCGGCCAACGGGTGCAGCATGCCGCAATGACTTGCATGTTTGACTTCCCAGTCGAAAGGTACTGGGTTCAAATCCCCCGTGTGTGACTTACAATCAATTCGGACACATGTCGTTGTGGGGCAGGTCGGAGGTTAGGGGCCATCTTGCTCTCGGTGGACATTGGGGATCGAACGCTGAACCTTTGAGCCGGGAGTCACCACACTCTCCTCCCTTCAGACTTAACATTTAATGGAAGACTTTACTTTCCGGGGGTATTTCTACTTTGACAACAGTAAATTAGTAGTTTTTCAGCAGGCACTGCGTGTGGATGCCCGCAGGGGCCTCGTGCGGGTCCTTAAGGAGGGATTATGGGTAAACAAGGCATCTCAACGTCTCAGCGCAAACAAGCAGACGGAGCAGAAGCAGGATTATGTCAGGCCGTCCCCGGAGGGGGAGAGAGTACACTGAGACTCGCCTTGAGCTGCTGAAGCCAGTCAGCCACTCGTGCCGCTGAACACCCCTGAACGTCGTATTAAAGGGAAGGGGGTTCGGTTCCTCTGCCGCGGCTGTTCTCGGTTAGCTCGATTAGCATTTACATTGAGTCGTTTAGGAGACGACGCGTTTATCCGCGGCGCCTCGCGAGGCTGAGAACAATCAAAGCATATCTAAATTGGAGGAGCTACGGAAAAAAAGTTTTAGCGCAGCACGAAATGGAACGGCTACGACTGCGGGAGAGTGCAGAGTTGCTCTTTCGCAAATACAAGGTTGTTTGTTCATGTACTCTTTTCTAACGAGTAACGCCACGGTGTAGCGTTTGTAAGATACTGTGGAGAACTTTTACTCTGTCGACCGGGAGGCTCCAACACTTCGAGTTACGCCATGCTTAAGCAACTAGCAGAGAACTAAACAACGGTAATTAAGTCATAACTGGTAGAGGAGCTAGCATTGTGCTAACAGTAATAACCGTTGGGCAGTTAGTGTTGTGCTAACATTTATAACCAATAGAGCAGCTAGCATTGTGCCAGTACTATTATACTAGAGCAGTTGACAGCATGATAGCACAGTGGGCTTATAGCGTCACGCAGCTCTAACATGGCCACAGGACTGGTAGACCCCGCTGTGACCCACTTCCTCTCTCTCTTTCATCTATCACTATGTCTCTCTCTCTCTCTCTCTTTCATCTATCACTATGTCCCTCTCCCATCTCTCTTGCTTTCATCTATCACTGTGTCTCTTCCATCTATCTTTCCCTTTCATCCATCACTGTCTCCATCTCCATCCATCTCTCTCTTTTTCATCTATCAAAATGTCTCTCTTACATATCTCTTGTCCATCTATCACTATGTCTATTTTCCATCTGTCTCTCTCCCTTTATCTCTATATTTGGTCCTTCATTTAGTCTGTAAAAAAGAACGATTCTGGAACATTCATGGTCCTGCGATCCCATTGGCTGAGGCACCATCTCGTTGGCAGTCGGCAGCTCAGAGGCCAGCATCCTTGGTTGTCCCGGGTCGTGTGATTGGCAGGCAGTCCCGGGGTCGTGGATTGGCTAACGGGGATAAGCACAGATTTATCTGATGTCTTCAGTTCATCAGAAGTAACATCATACAAAACTGCCGTTATCCCCGCTGCTGAGGAGCTCAGGACCCATCCTCTGCCTCCTCCTCCTCCTTCTGTCTCCTCTCCTTCCTCCTCCTCTTCCTCTTCCATTCTGACTTAGTCTTTCTTGTCTCTCTCCTCTTTCTGCTCTTTCTCTCTCTCTCCCTCCATCTCATGGTCTCTCTCACGCCATTCCTCCTTCTCTCCTAGGCACCCTCTCTCTATATATTATTCTTAACTCTCTCTTCTTCTTTCTCTGTCACTCTCTCAGTCCCTCTCCTCTCCTTCTCTTCCAACACCCCCCCATCTTCTTATCCCCCTGCCCCCCATACTTCCCCCTCTCGCTTCCTCTCTCTGTGTGTTGTGTTTCAGTTGTGTCTCAGTTGTGTTTATGGGTCAACAGCTGAAGCCCTTCAATCAGCAAACAAACAAACATCAAATTAAACCAAACATGAAAACCGTAAACTTACATGAATTATTACGCAGGCAAACGGCTACATCTGCAGCGACACAGTGCAAACATAGTTCTCATGTCAGTCGTGAATAAAACTCAAAAGGCTTGAGTCTTCATTATTTAATAAACATTAAGACAAAAGTTCAAAATGCTGTGTTTGTGTGCAGCCTGGCGGGGTGCTGTGTATTATTTAAGAGCGCTTGTGGGAATGATTTGGTTTGTAGCTGATGAACCAGGCTGCTGGTGAGCAGGAGATATGCGTCTGCGAGAACCACGGAAAGTGGTAAATTAAAACTGATTAGGATTCATTTTGCTGTTCGGAGTCAGCCGATGGAAAACATTGACATTCACTGCTGTTGCCGTTTTCTGAACTTTTCAATGTTCTGATTAATTTCAACTCCAATCATAAGCTTCCGTGAAATATGCAAAGTTTAGGAGGCTTCAAAAAACGCTTAGCTAGTTTCAGAACTACGCATTGTGACGGTTGTTCTGTCAGGCTAATTGTTCCTCAGAACTCCTTCTGTACATTCTGATATTGATTACATCATTGCGAGATGTGCCTCCTTGACGACAGCCTTAAAAAAAATTAAAAATAAAATTACCCATTAGTGACATCACAAGCGGAAATGTGTTCACCCAGATCAGCCTACACCTGTGTGTGTTCATGTGTGTGTGTGTGTGTGTGTGTGTTTGTATGTGTGTTTGTGTATGCTTACTTCTGTGCTTCTATCTGTTGTGCGTTTTTGTATTTCTGTGTGTGTGCGTACGTGTGCGCGTGTGTGCGTGTGTTTGTCATTCTGTGTGTGCCCATCTGTGTATGTGTGAATATTTGTGTGTGCTGACGCGTCTGTGTGTTATGATAATGATGTATATTTACATATAAATACAAGAGATATTTCTCCAGAATGCTTGGCTGGTCTGAGCAGGAGCTGCCTCTGCATCTGAACCCTCCATAAGATTATAGAACCCGAAGACACATAATATTACAATATCATAAGACCCATAATGTTACTATACCATAAGACCCATAATACACAATAAGACCCATAATACACCATAAGACCCATAATATGAGGATTAGACCTGTGGTATAACAACATCATTAGACCATTATTATTACTATATCATAAGACCCATAATATCCCAGCATCATGAGACGCATAACATTAGGCTGTGGTATCACAATGCCAAGACCCACTCACACCGTCTAATGGAGAAACCTCCAACACACTGATGATGTTTACTGTGATAACGCTTCCAAAGCCGGAGTCACGGTACAATACGCAATACACTTTCCTCATCCCCAAAGGGGAAACCGGGTTGAAAGAAGATGATGAAGATAGCGTTAGTGGTGAGGACTATAATGATGATGACGATGGTAGAACCGGAGCGCAGACGACGCAGCATTCTACTGTAATGGCTGTAAGTCCGTTCCCCGGCAGGATCCTCATTACCGAGCCACTAGACGCAAAGTCGGAGTGGACTTCTGTCCCAGCATCGCCCACCGCCGCGCGCTGACGGATTAGCTATCAGGGTGATTGATCAGCTGCCCGAGTGTGCGCTATTGATCTCCTCTGTTAACCACCTTGAGGCTCGGGGGCTGCTGCCAAGCCCGCCCGAGCAGGGAAGTCATTACCGCTCGCTTCTCTGCTGGGCGGAGCTGAGGATGTGTTGCCGTGGCACCGCGGGTGGCGGCAGGAAACCGCCGAACGACGCGGCGAAAAGCACTCCTGCAGCCGCCCTGGAAGAGATCAGAGGACTAAAATAGCACGGCGTGGAGCAGCTCCGGGAGGCGGCGCGCGCGGCACCGACTGCCGGGCGAAACAACAAACAAAAGGCGAAGGTTCAACTCGGTTAAACCCTCGGAGCCGACCGCTGTGAGGATCTCTGGCGCGCCAGGCGAAGTGTGACCAATCACGCTCTCCGAAAGTCGAGGAACAGCCAATCACGTGCTCTGACAGATAACGAAGAGTTTGACTGCTGAACGTTGAGGGCCAGAGTCATACTTGTTTACCGCCCACTTCCACTCCATCAAAAGCCTCAATGATGATGATAATTGTTTTTTTCAGCTGAGTGAGTGGCAGGTGTATTACCAAACCGCACGGTTTTTCTGGAGTAAAAGGACAACTAGGACAACACGTCAAGCGTGTGGGAAGACCCATGTGACAGGTTTACATTTACATTTACATTTAGGGCATTTAGCAGACGCTTTTATCCAAAGCGACTTACAAAGAGTACATTTGTCATAAGAAGGTGAAACATTTCACTGCTGCTAATACAGTAAGAAAGTCACCAGAACAAGTTTCAAGCATTTCAATTGCTAGTTTAACCATTGGATTCCCTCCAGGCAGGTGCTTAACCACCTGATACCACCGTGTCTAACGTGCTGCTGTCTCACTATTACAGGTTTAGAACATCTCTAAAGACCTGAAGGTGTGGGAGTCCACCTCAGTGAAGACCTGGAGGTGTGGAAGACCACCTCACTGTAGACCTGGAGGTGTGGGAGTGCATCTCACTGAAGACCTGGAGGTGTGGAAGACCACCTCACTGTAGACCTGGAGGTGTGGAAGACCACCTCACTGTAGACCTGGAGGTGTGGGAGTGCATCTCACTGAAGACCTGGAGGTGTGGAAGACCACCTCAGTGTAGACCTGGAGGTGTGGGAGTCAACCTCACTGAAGACCTGGAGGTGTGAAAGACCACCTCACTGTAGACCTGGAGGTGTGGGAGTCAACCTCACTGAAGACCTGGAGGTGTGGAAGACCACCTCACTGTAGACCTGGAGGTGTGGGAGTCAACCTCACTGAAGACCTGGAGGTGTGCAAGACTACCTAACTGAAGACCTGGAGGTGTGAAAGACCACCTCTCTGTAGACCGGGAGGTGTTGGAGAAATATTGACAATATTTGGGGACATCGGCAATAAGAAAAACCTTGTGAAAGTCTTCATCACGACACAGGAGAATATTTATGTTCATTTTTAATGAATGCATTAAAAGATCCTTTCAGTAAAATACCCATCTCGGTTTGCTTCCTTGAATAGTAATAATTTGGCAGTCAAACACCTCAGACTGAATGTCGACTGTAGTCCATCTGTGTTGATAAAATCCTTTTCTTTTCTTAAATGATGAGTGGCTTCACTCACCATAGATACCACATGTTCATCTCTCGTCCCTTCTATCTATCGTCGGTCCAGCGCCAGTCTGTTGCCGTTAAAACTGTTGAACTGACCAACAGGTGCTGGGATGTGAGCCCTCCAGCTGGTATTATGGGATTCAACGCTTCCAGCAAAGATCAGAAACGTATTGCAACAGGGACGGTTGCTAGGCACCCGAGGACATGACAAGCACAGCAACATGGAGGCGGTGAGAAGGTTCTGGGTGGGGGAGATTCTAAAGAGGCTTGTTTATGCAAAAATTATGTTCAACCACCCCTGGAAGGAGGATCCCTCTTCTGTGCACCTTGGTCAATGGTTTTGAGATTTTGGGGTGGGAGTTCCTCCTTGTCAATCGGACGGATTAAGGGTCAGGGGGTTGGGTCGTATAATGAGGGCATGTGAAGCCCTTTGAGTCCGCAACTGGGATTAAGGGCTTTCCGTATAAAGGTGACCTGACTGCATGCACAGGTGTTGAAGGTTCGCATGAAAAGCCGGTTGCCGCTATGTGGCCTAGCGCAAAGCTGGATCAGATGTCAGATGTTTTACCCACAATGCACTTCTCTTCTTGTCCGCTCTTGGAAAAACAGCCAGCTACTCTATTTAAGTACAAACCAGAGGAATGCTGAAGAACTACAGGTAATAAAGAAGCACTAGCTTACTGTAGATGTATTAAAGGGCTCTGTATTAAAGGGCTGTCAAGGTGATTAAGAACAACAATATAACACATATTAAAGAGGAACATCAAGGTAATAAGAACTACAAACTTACATGTATTAAAGATGCATTAAGCTAATACGAACTAGAATGCTGACAGATATTACAGGGCCATGAAGACAATAAGAGCTCCAAACCAACTAGTATGAACGAGTGATCAAACTATTAAGAACTACAAATCCAACGCGTATTAAAGGGATGTCGCTTTAAGAACAATCACAACACCAACGTGTATTTAATACCAAGCTAACACGGACTACAACACCAACACCTACTAAAGGCGCATTACAACTGCACAGCAGGTGTGTCAGTAAACATTTTAATTGACTTCATTTCCAGGGAGCTATGTGTGCACTCCATGGGTGTCCAAACTTCCCCCAACATACCCCCCACGGCTAGCCAGGTAGCAGTGACAGCTAATTAAACAGACGGCTAGCTAGCGCGGCGGCGTGCGTCTACTGGGACTTTCTAATTGGGATGTGTACACTGCGATGTCTGAGTGCTACAGCACTCTGTGAAATGGCAACACGTTGAAGCGACGCTGCAGAATTACTCTCAGAGTGCAAATGAGTGCAATTCTCCTGCGCAATTTTGGTCAGTATATTTTCTCATTTTCTGTAAAAGACCACGGCGGAGTGGGATTTTCTAATTTACGTTTTCTAATAAAACTATTTGTAAAACTTTCTTCACTTAGCTATCGTGTGTACAGTGATGTTGGGTTGATGAAGGTGTCTAATTTACTGAACTGATTTTCCTGTATCTGCCGGTCTATTGCTATTTGCAATTGAGTCAGTTAGCACACCATCATCCAAGCAACTTGGAGGGAATTCCAACACATGTCATTAAGGAGCAGGTAGGGGTTAGACAGTAAATATAGAGACATGTCTTTAAGGAGCAGGTGGGGGTTAGATAGTGACTACAGAGACGGGTCATTGAGCAGCTAGGGGATAGACAGTACAGAGACGGGTCATTAAGGAGCAGGTAGGGGTTAGACAGTACAGAGACAGGTCATTAAGGAGCAGCTAGGGGTTAGACAGTACAGAGACAGGCCATTAAGGAGCAGCTAGGGGTTAGACAGTAAGGAGACAGGTCATTAAGGAGCAGGTACAGGTTACGGGTGGGGTATGGATGCCTACAGGTAGACATGGGGATTGAACCCAGTATCTGTGGTCTGGGGTGGAACACCCTTACCCCCCACTAGACTATTGTGCCCTGGATGGAGCCCAGGAAAAGATAGAGGACACAAAGCAGTAGAAGGTCCTTCTGCAGGGAACACGGAATAATCCCTACTCTGCCTTCCCATGGAGGATCTGCTGCCGTCGGATTATCTTTCAACCAACTGTGTTTACTTCCCTGCTGCCACGGCAACAGTACACACTTGTTTATCAGGCGGTGAGATGAGATGAAAGGAGGAGAGGAGGAGAAGCCAGCTGCTCGGGAACCCGAGGAGAGGAAACTCATTTCAGAGCTCCACGGTGTGGAGACGCCAGTCGCTCTGAGACGGGAAGGAGTCAGGGCGGCCTGGGAGGAGATGTTGGACAGGAAAGAGTCAGGGCGGACTGGGAGGAGGTGGGAGACAGGAGGGAGTCAGGGCGGACTGGGAGGAGGTGTTAGACAGGAAGGAGTCAGGGCGGACTGGGAGGAGGTGGGAGACAGGAAGGAGTCAGGGCGGACTGGGAGGAGGTGGGAGACAGGAAGGAGTCAGGGCGGACTGGGAGGAGGTGTTAGACAGGAAGGAGTCAGGGCGGACTGGAAGGAGGTGGGAGACAGGAAGGAGTAAGGGCGGACTGGGAGGAGGTGGGAGACATGATGAGGAGGAGTAGGAGAGGAGGAAGCTGAAGGAAAGAAGGAGGAGAAGAGAGGGGGAGGAGAAAATGAGATGGATGGGGACAAAAGAGAGGGGAGGAGGATGAGGAGGTGAGGAGAAGAGAGAGGAGGAGAAGAATCACAATGAGGAGGTGGAGGAGTTGGAGGAGGAGGTGGAAAAGGAGCTGATGATGAGGAAGTGAGGAGAAGGATACGGAGAGAGATGATCAGGAGGAGGGTGAAGGGGAAAATGAGGAGAGGGGTCGAGAGATGAGGCGAAGAGAGGAGAAGGGAAGAAAGGGGGAGGAGATGGAGGAGGAGAGAGTAGGAAAGAGGAGTGGAGGGAGAGAGAAGAAGGAGGCGAGGAGAAGCGAGGGGGAGAATGGAAGTGGAGGAGGGGAGGAGGGAAGGAAACCAATCAATTTGGAAGATGTTTTGTTTTGGTGTTGTTTACATCACGAAGGTTCTCAGAACCAGAGACGTCGGCAGATGGAGCGTTTGATTGGACAACTGAGGAGGAGGAGGAGAGATGGAGGGGAGGGGGAGAGATGGGGGGGAGGTGGAGGGGAGGGGGAGAGATGGAGGAGGGGATGAAGCAGTAAACTCAGTAAAATCGGTTTAAGGTGTAGAACAACAGAAAGCAGAGATGTTATGGTGTGAAATGAATGTGAACGAAAAGAGAGAAACTTTGAAAACAGGTTTTATTGTGATGTCAAATAAGCTTTCCTTTGAACCAATTTAATTCTCATTCCTCGTCGCTCCAAGTCTTAAGAACAAAGATCAATAACCTCGCCAGACTACAAAGACTTTCCACTCCTGCTGTAGCACATTACTAATACTATGTTCTCCTCCTCCGTCCTGCTCCTCCTGAGCTGTAACCTAGACCATGTTCTCCTCCTCCGTCCTGCTCCTCCTGATCTGTAACTCAGACCAAGTTCTCCTCCTCCGTCCTGCTCCTCCTTATCTGTAACTCAGACCAAGTTCTCCTCCTCCGTCCTGCTCCTCCTTATCTGTAACTCAGACCAAGTTCTCCTCCTCCGTCCTGCTCCTCCTTATCTGTAACTCAGACCAAGTTCTCCTCCTCCGTCCTGCTCCTCCTTATCTGTAACTCAGACCACGTTCCCCTCCTCCATGCTGTCCCTTCTTTCCCTGTTCTCTTCCCTCTTGTTCTCCTCAGGAAGGCGGTCATTTAGGAGAAGGAGAAAGGAGGAGGCGGCGAGCAGAGTGAGGAGGGCCTTCCAGGCTGCTCCCATTCCGGGGGAAGCGTTGGGAAGGTTAAGGTTATTACACAAGTAAGGCTCATGTGTGAGGCTCCGTGTGGCTCAGGGTCAGGGTGCGGGGAATTGGTGGGAAAGCAATGCATCATGGAAATAATGTGTTTATCTCTGAACAAAGCAACACACACACACACACACACACACACACACAAACACGCACACACTAGAAACAGTCTATTCGCGCCTTGGGTTTGGGTTTCTGTCTTTCTAGCGCAAAACAAACAAAAAGCTGTTAAATTGCACCTGGAGAAAAGGCAGCTTCACCTCTTCCCCCCCCCCCCCCC
>OMKI01054969.1:0-10538 GCA_900302315.1 Phycis blennoides
GACAGGTGGCGTCTCACCCTCACTGACCACGAGGCCAACGACAGACAGACAGGTGGCGCCTCACCCTCACTGACCACGAGGCCAACGACAGACAGACAGGTGGCGTCTCACCCTCACTGACCACGAGGCCAACGACAGACAGACAGGTGGCGTCTCACCCTCTTTAGTGATGGCGTAGCTGACCGACGCCCCGCAGGTCACGCTGGTGGACGGGCCCAGACCCGGGACCGGGCTGGGCTCAATCCTCTCCTCCGCTCCCGGGCCAAGACCCAGCCGGCCGTACTCCGCCCGGCCCAGGCTGTACACACACCCTGGAAGACACACACATCATTAGAACACACATCATGAATACAACACCCCCCCCACACCATTAGAACACACACCCTGGAAGACACACACACACCATCATTGGGAGACAACACACACACCCTGGATGACCCCCCACACCCACACGCTGGATGACCACACACACACACTGTAATTGGGACAACAAGACAAAAACACACACCATGAAAGACAACACACACACATCTTAAGATAACACGCACACATCATGAAACACACACACACACACCATGAAAGACAACACACACATTAAGATAACACGCACACATCATGAAACACACACACACACACACACACACACCATGAAAGACAACACACACATCTTAAGAGAAAAGGCACATCATGAAGGCTATTGCACGGCGTAGTCACTGAACCATAGCAGTAAACAACATTACACACTGCTGAATCAGAAGGAACATTATACACATTCTTATAAACTATTCAGATTGTACCCTGAGGAAAAAGTACATATTTAAGATAAATCCAGCAGCCCTGACTTGGTGGGTGCTGATAGGAAAATCCAGATATAATATACTGGTGTAAGAGATCATTACACCAACCCCTCGTGCTTTGGCTAAGTGTCAGGCACATGACTAATTACACTATTACACATTCAACTAACGAGGCCCTTTTGTCTTAATGACACGTTCTACAACCTTCATCAAGTTCTGTACCATTTCATCAAACCAGTTCATTCATTCAGGGGAAGTGAGGTTCATAAAGTGTGTATGAAGAGCACAGTACTCTGTGTGTTCACTAGAGCTGTAGTGAAGACTGTTCACTATGGCTGTAGTGAAGCCTGTGTGTTCACCACGGCTGTTTAAGGAGAAGCCAGGACTCATTAGGGGACCAGGCCTGCAGCTCATCATAATAAATATCAGACATGGAGAGTGCTTCTGGTTCCTGGGGGCAAATAAAAATGTCCATCATGTCCTCCATTTTGAATTTCAAAGTGCCCATGTGATCCCATTTACAAAGAGTTACATTAGTCTTTGAAAGGGCCATTTCTCACAGTGGACTGTGGGTTCTGCAGACGATGCAGAAGTGTTATGACGCCTGTGAGGTGAGATCAGGTTCCTACAGAGTTTCTCGGGTTTGGGCTTGCGGCGACGGCGCCATCTGCTGGTCGCCACGTACCTTCACCGTCCAGGCAGACCGTGTGATGTTGGCCTCCAGAGAAGTTCACCCAGGAGGTGGTCGAGTTCTTGAAGCAGGCGAGTTTGACGGGCAAAAAACTTGTCTTGATACTTTTAGTACCTGGACGTGAAAACACAGGAGGAATAAGTACAACCGTATCGCAGACTGAATACAATCCCTGGTCGGAAAACAGGGACATGCACCTCCTGGCTGGATATGTGGAATCATACGCACCCAGCTGGTAATAGTTGGACAGGCCGAAGCCGTAGACGCTGCCTTCTTTAGACACGGCGAAGGTGAAGTACGCTCCACAGAACACGTCCGTGAACTGAACCTTGCCTTTGACCTTCACCACCTGGGGAGTGAGCAGGCGGGCTGTGGACACAAGGACACACACATCCTGAACACCTCGACCACGGTTCTCCTCATGGAGGCGCTCCTAGGGTTCTCCCCACGGGGCGTTCCTAGGGTTCTCCTCATGGAGGCGCTCCTAGGGTTCTCCCTGAAACTTTGCACACTGTAAAGAGCGGCCATGTTTTGTGATCATTTGAAGTATCCCAATCCTTTTGGCTGTGAAGTCATGCGTTGTCCAGACAGCAACTATGTGATTTTGTAGCTTTGTGTTACCAAATCAAAAACATTATTTTTGTGAATGTGGCCGTTTTCCACGGCGGCGCGTTGCGCTGCGCAGCCCCGCCGTCCCCCTCTGACGGTCGGGTGGTCCGACCACACCGGACCCTCCCGTGGTCCCTTCACCGCCCGGCCGTGTGGCGGGGGCAGCGTGGCGCGTGAGGGACTTACAGAGACCCCTCCTGCCTCCCCGGTCGGCGAACAGCTCCGGGACGCGGCCCAGCTGGCCCTGCTCCCCGCAGCCCGAGGTGTAGAGGTCCCCGGACATCGTCAGCATCACCAGGTGGTCGTTACCTGTTACCAAGACAACGCGTCAGCCTCCGCTCTGTGGACCCCCGTCACTGGGGACGGCTCTCTGCTCATTAGCAGGTGATACCCCACAGGCATCGAGAGGCGTTATTCAGGAAGGTTTTGTGAGGAGTTCAAATTCAATTGGAGGGAGAGCAACAAGCAGGCGCCTCCTAGCCATGGAGATAATCAACAAGCCAAATGAAGTACCCGAGCACTCCTCTCCCCCCTGCGGCTTTGGAAGGGTGCGGAGCTTGTGTGAACACAGGGCGCTTCTTTAGGGGGAGAGGGAGGGAGAGAGGTTTGACTCAGACATCTTTGGGTTGACAGCTACGTTACTAGAGTTCATCTTCGGTGATCATCACCGCCGGTCAGATGATCACAGAGAGGAACATCCAATGGGAGGAGCCCTGGCACTAGGGGTTAACCAGGAGGGGGGGGAGGAGCCACCCGTGTTACAGTAGTGTTGTCCTATGAGCTGAACTCGGCCCTCAACAGGTGGGTGGTCATTTACCGACCATTTCAATGAATGACAGCCAACAGATTAAAGAGGACTGCTGATCCCTCAACGCCGGTCCTATTGGGGGGGGGGGGGGGAGTCTCACCCGACACGATCTTCATAACGGGCTGGGGAATGGAGACCTTGGTGGGGAGGGGGCAGTTCTTCAAGGGCTCAAGGAGACCGATCACTCCGCTGTTGTCCTGCAGGGAAACCAGCAGACAGGGACACGTTAACCACAAACCAACACGTTTTAAATTCATCTGCAGTCTAGGGTTTACATTAAGGGTACTTATTATAAGTCACTTTGGACAAAAGCGTCTGCCTGTTCAATGTTACATTTAGGGCATTTAGCACTGTAGGTGCACGCTGAAGAGCTAAAATGGGATTTCCGCATTTGTTAGTACCATTACATATTCTTACAGAGAATTTCACCGACTGTGTCCACAGCATGAGACAATTTAGAGTTCAGACCGCCCCTGGCTAGCTTCTGACCAATAGGGGCATCTCTTCCCCGATTGGTTCAGAAAAAAATGCATCTAGCCCGTCAACCACAGATGCGTGAATACAGCACAAGTTGTCCAACATCTCTGCTCTCTCCATCCCCCCTCTGGACCCTCACCCTGAAGCAGGTCCCATCCCCCCCTCTGGACCCTCACCCTGAAGCAGCCCCAGATGTGCACCACGCCGTCCTCAGTCAGGGCGGCTGTGTGGCTGTCCCCCGCCGACACCTGCACCACCGTGCCCTCCAGGAGCACCTTCCCGGGGAGCATCTCCGAGCCCTCTGCCGCGGTGTCTCGGCCCAGGGCGCCTTCGTCGTTACACCCAAACGTGTAGACCTGTTGGGAGCACACCGGTCCTTACTGCCGCTGCAGTGAAACAGAAAGCCTTCCCTTTGGGAATGCAACTTTTACTCTTGTTTTTATTTCACTGGTTCGCCTTTTCGGAATGCGTGATCTTGTATTTATTTATTTTTTTTCTATTTCAAAGTTATTGTGTAAACATTTTTTTTTTATTAAAGCAGAAAATGTCCAGAACCCCCTGTGATTTACTGCCTTAATAAAACAGACTATGTGTAAATGTAAAACTACAGTAATGGAGGCGTTTACGTACACAGCCCGAGGCACTGACACACGCCGTGTGCATCCCCCCAGCTGCTACTTGCACAATGTCTTCTGGAAGAGACACGGGGGCAGGCTTCTTCCTCTCCATGATGTCCTCCCCCAGGCCCAGCTGTCCCACGTCGCCCTGGCCCAGCACAAGCACGTGACCCGTCTCGGCGCCATGGCTCCCGTGATGCACTGGACACGCCGCAAACACAGCAGCGGACATTAGCATCAGACAGCAGGGACACAGGGGGCGACTTCAGGAGGGCAGATGTTTAGTCACCTTTCACTTTCTTTGGATCCTTCTCCTCATCGGATATAGTCCCCAACTTCCTCTTGCTTGGAATCTTTGTAGAAGGCATAACAGCAACAGGCCTACAGGTGAAATAAGATCAGTTTATATTTTTATACTACACAAACGTGATCCTTTCCAACAAACAACAATGGCTCAAATAAGACGAAAACAATTTGCGCCGCTGTGACTGCCAGCAACGGCAAGCCCAACAGCTGCGGTTGCAACAGAACAGTTGCCAGAGTCCATCACGAGTCCAGGCAGCAACCTTGTGACTTCTGTTGACACCGTGATAACACTCCAAGACAACCTTCACAAACACACAACGCGTCGCTTAAGAACTGCGAATTCGCTGGCTCAGCAATGTGATATGATGCAGACAAACGCATGAATATCCCGGTGCCAGTTGTCCCACAGCAGTGGTGAGAGGAACTGGACCTGTTGGGAGTTGAACGCACGACAGCAACAGGCCTGCGTGTGGAAACAGACCAGCTGACACCTTGACACCACGCCAATGTGTTGCTTTCCTACACAGTACACTTAAAGTGGTTAGACCTGCTGCTAGAACACAACAGAAGAGTCCACGAGAAGCCCAGACAGCAGCACTGCGACTCAGGTTAACCAGCACATCCATCACACACACACACCTTCACTTACAATCAGCGACTCGTTCCCTGGCTTATCACTGTGACGTGATAGACACATGTGTGATATCTCGGTAGCAGGTGGTCCACAAGGACCCTGGACCTAAGCTGCTAAAAACACAACGACGAAGAGGCTTTCAGACCTCATACATCTCCCCAGTCGGCTACATTATATGTATTATTAGTACGCCGCTTCCTGCCCTCGGAACACGGGCGACCCCGGCACGGTCCGGTGGACCCGGTGTGGCCCCCAGTGGTGTTGGTTCAGATAAATGAAGAGTGAGAGACCTGACATTGTAGCTAGCTAGCTAGCATTAGCTCTTTGCTAAATGAATGAAAAACATGACGCGAAACTCACGGATATGTTGAATACATCACATATACCTTGTATGTCCGCAGTGGGTTAGAATGTAGGTGGTGTTTGGACTTACTTGAAAGGATAAAATAGTAAACGTGATAATCGTGCAGCAGCGACGTGCAGTGCACCACTTTCACCGACAACACGCGCGTCCCTTTTACCCCGGAAGTACAGCCGGAAGTCCCGCAGGAAATCCCGCCTTCTAAAAGAGGCAGGACCGCCTCGTGTCTGACGTACATCTTCACGTCATAGTTCTTAATGAACGCTGGACAGCATCAAATACAACGAAGCAGAATTGAATCGATCACAAAGGGAGCAACAATTTATAAGACTGTATAACACGGACATTATGTTGGCAGGGATGTGTCATCAGTTAAATGAACACTAGAGGTCGCACTTATCTTACTGCTCAGCTCCCACAGTATGTACAGTCACCGCAACTGGCTGCAGTTTGATATTAGGAAACACAATTTTACATCAAGGATTTGTATGATTTTTAATGAGATCATATTGTGAATATGTACAACTAAAAAGAAAAAAAAATAGCTAGTAGTAATACACTTTCAATAAAAAAAACTGAACATTTACAGAAAATGTACTCTTTTATAGTTCCATCCTAGAGTTGCAGTCATACACTATTTAGCACTTAAAAAAATAACAAATAATACTTTTATATTTAAATTTTCATTTGAAATAATAGGAAGACAAGATAAACATAAGCATCATTCAAACATCTGCCTGTACACACAACAAACCCTGTAATCTACTGGCCAGAGGACACAATCTGACACAATCTGTGTTTTAATGGCGGTCCTGACAAAAATGACTCCCTGTTTACCATTTATTTATTTTCAGATTTTATATATCCCTGATCCACACAGCACTTTGAAATATTCAGCAACATTGAGCGTCCTCTGGTGGACACAAAAACACAAGGCCTTTAATAAAATGGCTACAGAATGCATCGTTTTCATCTTTAAAGGGAAAGTACAAAAATTCATTGAAACAGAAAATTATGAACTGAAAGAAAAGACGATCCAGATCAAACGATACCGGACTCGCTATTGGCTCGTGCAGCGCCGCGTTGCAAAATGTAGTGATATAAAGCATCACTCTACAGTCCTTCTGACATGGAGCTTATGTTGGCACACAGTACAACTGCTGTACGAAGTTGACCTTTCCTATTAACAACGACGAATAGCCAATAGCCATCACACAGCACAACCATAAATACAGGCAAGCCAAATTAAAAAATAGGCTCAAATAAAAGCTATTGTTATTCATATGACCTATCTTACAATATAAAATATCTTGTGCATTAATGAATATTTTTGTAGTTATAGATCTCCAAGTTTCATTCTAAGGTAATCTATACACAGCAACGTATTCACAATGACGTAAAACACGCACACAGCATCCCAGAGCATGTCTGACTGTGAAGATGGCACATCCCAGCCCTCGTCTTCCTCTCTCGCCGGTCGCTCCTCATCACCACGGGCACGGCGGCCGGGGCCTTCGTCGCTCACGCTGACGTCACAGGGAGGGGGAAAGGCAACACAGAATGAAGTTGGCATTAAAGGTCGTGGCTAAAACCCCGCAGGCCCTAAAGGAGCCCGCGGGGGGAGAGGAGAACACAAGCTAGCCCCGCGCTCAGGGTGACCCCGCCCTCCTCCTCCGGTGGTCTCCGCGGAAACGCCGCGGGAGCAAAGAGACGCAGGGTGGGATGGAGGGCAGACGGGGTCCCCGACGCTGGGCTCTTCATCAGCTACAATCGCTCAGTGTTTGAGTCCCCGGCCGATGTTCTGCGCGGTACATTCAGAAACGTGGAGGAGGAGGAGGAGTCTGCAGGAGGAGTCTGCAGGAGGAGCAGCTCCGCAGCAGACACTCTGCCGGGCGGAGAACCGCGCCCCTCCACGTCCAGGAAGAGGCCGGCGTTACGGTCGGTGGAACCTAGAGACGGAGAAACACAAAACGGGCTGAGAACGCGGGACGGTGACTTACATCTGTGTGTCATGAATAATGCACGCACGCACACACGTGCGTCATGCGCACGCACGCACACACACACGCACACACGCACGCACACACACGTGCGGTTGAACGCGGCGCGGAGGCCTACCTGGTGTAGATGCGGCTCTCCTCGTGCACCTCCATCTCCGTGCTCTTGTAGTCGTTGAGCTCCTTGCGTATCGCGGCCTGGAAGAGACGGACACACTTCAACTCGACACCGACATCAGTGATTCAACATCTGCGGTTGCACCCCATTCTGAGGGGCGGGGGCACCACCTAGAGGCATCACTATCAGGTTATAGGTACACATGGCACCTGGCTGGGCTGTAAAAGCACGGTTGAAGCTTGAGTGGGACGAGGTTGGGGACCCCCAGTCTGGACGACGTGCCCGGACTGAGGCGAGGCCTCGACTGCAGGATGGATGAACAGCCCCACGCAGGCCGGGTGCCCCACACAGGCCGGGGGCCCCACGCAGGCCGGTGGCCCCACGCAGGCCGGTGGCCCCACGCAGGCCGGTGGCCCCACGCAGGCCGGGTGCCCCACGCAGGTGGGGTGCCCCACGCAGGCCAGGTGCCCCACGCAGGCCAGGTGCCCCCCTGCGCCTGCCCTTGTGAACAGCTTTGAGCGGTTTCCCACGACAACGAGTGCGGGCCTAGGACACTTCACACGTGTGTCCCGCACCTCCCGCCTGTCTTTTTTAAGCTAACGTTGGGCTAACCGTCCTGCGGTCACGAGGTCGCAGGGGTCACGGGCGACAGCCCTACCTTATCGGCGGGCGTCAGCTTGGTCCAGGGTTTGTCGGCCCGGCGGTCGTAGTCGTGGGCGTTGGTGACCTCCACGTACTCGTGGAAACGCAGGATCTTCCTGGCCTGCAGCTCAGCCACCGTCGGCCTCTGGCTCAGCTGGAGGCGGAGTCAGTCGGAGGGAGAGAGAGTTTTTACTGCACCAGTCACACCGCAGACGACCGTGAGTGTAGATAACCATCTCACAATAACATGTTGTGTTGCGTGTTTGAACTCATTGTGTGTGTGTGTGTGTGTGTGTGTGTGTGTGTGTGTGTTCTAGGTATTGTTGCTCTTGCCTTCCTTGTCAGCCGTCGTTTGATCTCCCTGACCTCCGCCTGTCGGTCGGCCTGATTCTTAGCTAAAGCAAGAAGAAGGCATTCTTAATTTAGATTCGGCTCCTAAATTTAGCACTTTCGTAGCGTCTGAATTACTGAACATTGCATTAATTATATAAATACATCCTTCTCTCCAGGGAGTGCCAGGGAATGAGCGGCAAACTGACAGGGCTCAATTCATTATTCAGAATTTGAAAGAGCAGAGAGAATAAGAAGCCGAGATTTAGCACAAAAACAAAAATACAAAGAGAGGAGGCTGGCGCTCACGCTGCAAGATGTTCCTCTGCTCCAACTCCTCAGCAGTAGGTCTCTGGCTCAGTCGTCTGGGGGAGGGAGGGAGGGAAAGAGAGGGAGCGAGAGAGGGGGGGAGAGAGGAAAAAAAAGAACAAAACAATTTTTTACACACTTTCATCATCTTGGCGTTCAGATGAAGTAGGACGACCATCTGAGAAGCCGGCCCTGATGTCTACAGACGCCGCAGTGCAGAGTCTGGCTCCCTGGCGCAGTGCGCCCGCCGCCGGCCGTACCTGGTGAGGGCCGAGCCGATCTGCGCCCGGATGGCCTCCCACTGCTCCCTGCTCTGCCAGGTGAGGCCCGTCTGGCCGGGGGGCGGGGCCTCCTGGGGCGCCCAGTCTGGGGTGAACCTCTCGCGCTCCGGTGCCGACGGTCGGCTGCTCAGCTTCAGGGCCAGCGTGTCCTTCCTCTTCACCCGGCTGGCCAGCGCACCTGGACACAGGAGCACAGCGGGGAGTCAGACCAGACACAGGAGCACAGCGGGGAGTCAGACCAGACACAGGAGCACAGCGGGGAGTCAGACCAGACACAGGAGCACAGCGGGAGTTAGGCCAGTCAGACCAGCACACAGGATGTTGGGGCGCGGTCCATCAGCTGCACGTACACAGATCAGGTTCATGATAGATGAAACGTTTCACGGTGGGAGTCTGCACTGTTTGGAGACGGGGTGGAATCAAGTCGTGCCTGAATTAGATTGTTTTCTCCATGTAATGCTCTCTGCTGGGGAAAGGTAGGCGTTTCCTTCATCTGATGAAGTCAGAGAGAGTCTGCTCTTGGCAGTCTTGGGAGAGGGATCAGTTTCACTACAAATCCAAATTATTCATGTTTCTTTTCACTTCAAGCGGACATTCGAGCGAATGTAATCCGTTGTGCGGTCCGGCGTCATATTGACCGCGCTCATCATATACATGGAATATTAATTCATTGGCATTTACTCTGACGTCCTCCCAGTACCAGCCGGCGCCCTGTCAACACGCCGACCGCTGCCGACGCGTCACACAGACTCCTCCCATCAGCAGGACGCGGCGGCCGGGGGTCCGGGGGTCCCGTAGGCCCGGCGGCCCCCTGACACAGCCCTCCGCCTGGGGGGGGAACGTCAGACACACCAGCCTCCTCCTGACGGATACTCACTCATGGGAGGCTCATCCTCCTCTTCCTCGTCCGAGTCCTCGTCCTTGTAGAGCACGGGGCCGTCGGAGTCGCTGTTGTCCCCGTGCCGCTCGCGCCCCGGCTCCTCTTCGTCCTCTTCGTCCTCCTCCTCCTCCTCCTCCCCGCTGCTGTGGTTCCCCTCGGGGATCACGCAGACCCCCGCGTCCCCCACCAGGCAGCGCCGGCTGCGGGGCTCCAGCTCCGGCTGGGGGATCTCCCCGTCGTACTCTTCCTCCTCCTCCTCGTCGTCCTCCTCCTCTTCCTCCTCCTCGGAGTAGTCATCGTCAGCGCTGGAGGGAGACAGAGACACGTCAGCGCGCGGTGGTGGCCACACACACGCACGCACGCACACACACAGACACACCACAGACAGACAGACAGACAGACAGACAGACAGACAGACAGACAGACAGACAGACAGACAGACAGACAGACAGACAGACAGAGAGAGTACTCGGGGACCCGTACAGCTTCAGCGGCTGGATGCTGACGGGCAGCGGCCGGGTCCGGTCCGTCTGGTACTCGGGCGTGGTCTCGAAGAGCAGCGTGTGGGCGCGCTGGGCGCCGTCGGGGTGGGGCTGGGCCGGGCCGGGGTTGGACAGCGCCCGCTGGATCATGATGTGCAGCGGGACGGGGGCGGGGCGCGCCAGCCTCTCGGCGGGGGGG
>OMKI01054981.1:0-14931 GCA_900302315.1 Phycis blennoides
CTCTCTCTCTCTCTCTGTCTGTCTCAGTCTGTCTGTCTCTCTCTGTCTCTCTGTCTCTCTCTCTGTCTGTCTCTCTCTGTCTGTCTCTGTCTGTCTCTGTCTGTCTGTCTCTCTCTGTCTCTTTCTCTGTTTGTCTGTCAGTCTGTCTCTCATGACTTTTACAGGCTTAACTGGCTGCGAATATGATCATTGCCACAGCACAGAAGAAGAGTAAAAGATATGTAAAACTAGGCATCTCTTAACAGATCTTCCAGGAGCTGAAGAACGGAGAGATTGCTAAGAGCTTCCGGAAGGCCATCAACAGGAAGGAGGGGATCCTGGCCATCGGAGGAACGTCAGAGCAGTCCAGTGAAGGAACCCAGCACTCCTTCTCTGGTAAGAGAAACCAGGACTCAGGTCTTGTAGAACCTATACCCAAGACCTCTGCCTGGTAGGACCTAAAGCCGCAAGGTCCACAATACCCAACCTGCTCCTTCATGACATGCATCGGAACGTACTGCACGTCGCTCTGCATTGAAGCTGCATGACTCTCCTGGTTGTGTTGTGTAGAGGAGGAGCGCTTTGCGTTTGTGAACTGGATCAACTCGGCCCTGGAGAAGGACCCCGACTGCCAGCACCTGCTGCCCATGGATCCCAACACGGAGGCGCTGTTCCGGGCCATGGGGGACGGTGTGTTGCTGTGGTGAGTCCTCTCACTCCTCCACCTGGCTCTGTTGTGGTGATGAGTCCTCTCACTCCTCCACCTGGCTCTGTTGTGGTGATGAGTCCTCTCACTCCTCCACCTGGCTCTGTTGTGGTGATGAGTCCTCTCACTCCTCCACCTGGCTCTGTTGTGGTGATGAGTCCTCTCACTCCTCCACCTGGCTCTGTTGTGGTGATGAGTCCTCTCACTCCTCCACCTGGCTCTGTTGTGGTGATGAGTCCTCTCACTCCTCCACCTGGCTCTGTTGTGGTGATGAGTCCTCTCACTCCTCCACCTGGCTCTGTTGTGGTGATGAGTCTGTGGCTGGAGACCCTGAAGAGGGGTAGCTACAACTAAAATGTGATCATCTGATCAAATATAAATGCATGCTTATGTGCCTCATCTGATCAGCAATATGCATGAAAAATGTTAATGATGTCGGTTTTCTGAGAATGCATTGATTGTTTTCCTGCACTCAGTATCCGGTGCCTGGTGACTGGTGAGGGAGCCCCTGCGGAGTGTCTTCTAAAGTCTCTTTGTCCCTCACAGTAAGATGGTGAACCTGTCTGTGCCAGACACCATCGACGAGAGGACCATCAACAAGAAGAAGCTGACACCGTTCACCACGCAGGTGGGACACCAGCTTCTCAGCCGCTCCGTCTCCTGGCCTCCTCCTCCTGATGCTCCCTTACTCCTCTGCTCTATCTTTGTCGTGGTCCGTAGGAGAATCTGAACCTGGCTCTGAACTCTGCCTCAGCCATCGGGTGTCACGTGGTGAACATCGGAGCTCTGGACCTGAAGGAGGGCAAACCTCACCTGGTGCTGGGCCTGCTCTGGCAGATCATCAAGATCGGACTCTTTGCCGACATTGAACTCAGCAGGAACGAAGGTGCGACCACAGGGATGAGCCATGACCCCCAACATGCCAGATATCGTGTGTTCAGTGTTAGTGTAGGGAACCTCTGCATCAAGCACTTCAACCTGACCTCCTCCCTCCAGCGCTGGCTGCTCTGCTCCGGGATGGGGAGACTCTGGAGGACCTGATGAAGCTCTCCCCAGAGGAGCTGCTCCTTCGCTGGGCCAACTTCCACCTGGAGAACGCCGGCTGGCAGAAGATCAACAACTTCAGCTCAGACATTAAGGCAGGGAGATGCACTTGTTGTTCTACTCAGCAGGACGTTGTGAAGTAGCGCTATGACACCAGCATCCAGTGGAGCATTCGGTCTCACTTTGGCTGGTTCCCTCACAGGGTTATTAACACACCCACAGATTTTACTGTGCAATCTTACGACACATTTTATTTTATTATGTAAAGTTGAGTTGACCCGGGCAACAAGAATTTCACTGCTGGCAATGATGTACGTTGTTATCTAGTATGTGACGATAAACTTGAAACTTGAGATGCACGCACAAACACACGCACAAATGATAATGGGATGAATCGCCACGCTATATTCAAAGTTCTGTAGATGTTGGAGTAATATTGACTTGTCCCTCAGGATTCCAGGGCCTACTTCCACCTGCTGAACCAGATCTCTCCTAAAGGCAGTGAGGAGGACGAGCCCCGCATCGACATCAGCATGGCAGGCTTCAACGTGAGGTTCCCCTCTGGCCCCGCCGCCACCCCACGCAGCTTAGCTAACATTGGTGGTACCAATGCAGTGTTGTTTAACATAGTAGCTGGAAGTATATTTGTATGGTTAAGCATATATCTTAGCTGGAGTTTGTCGTCAGCCTAGCCCTAGCTAACATGGTGAGCCTAGCAATAGCTAACGTGGTGAGCCTAGCCCTAGCTAACGTGGTGAGCCTAGCCCTAGCTATCGCGGTGTGGTGAGCCTAGCCCTAGCTAACGTGGTAAGCCTAGCCCTAGCTAACGTGGTGAGCCTAGCCCTAGCTAACGTGGTGAGCCTAGCCCTAGCTATCGCGGTGTGGTGAGCCTAGCCCTAGCTAACGTGGTGAGCCTAGCCCTAGCTAACGTGGTGAGCCTAGCCCTAGCTATCGCGGTGTGGTGAGCCTAGCCCTAGCTAACGTGGTGTGGTGTGCCTAGCTCTAGCTAATGTGGTGAGCCTAGCTCTAGCTAACATGGTGAGCCTAGCCCTAGCTAACGTGGTGTGGGCCCTGCAGGAGAAGGACGACCTGAAGCGGGCGGAGATCATGCTGCAGCAGGCCGATTTGCTCGGCTGCCGTCAGTTCGTCACGCCCGCCGACGTCGTCAGCGGCAACCCCAAACTCAACCTGGCGTTCGTCGCCAACCTCTTCAACAAATACCCGGCGCTCACCAAGCCTGAGGGCGAGGACATCGACTGGGGCCTGCTGGAGGGTGAGTCCGCTGAGGGGAGTTGGTGTGTGGGGGGATTTGTTTTTAATGAAGAGCTGGCTCTCAGAAAGGGTCCTATACGAGCAGACTGCCTCAAGATTTTTAGCCACAAGCGAACTAGTGTGGAGCGCATACTTTCACTGGGAGGTTTTCCAGCAGTGTTGAACGATGACTGCACGTTTGGTTGGTGCACAAACCAACCTAAAATTAGGACCCCGGGCCAAAAGAGGTTGGACACATCTGGGGACGAGGTTTAGGGCAAACTCCGGTCTGATGGTTCACCTGCTCTACAGGTGAGACACGAGAGGAGAGAACCTTCCGGAACTGGATGAATTCCCTGGGCGTGAACCCACATGTCAATCATCTCTACGGGTAAGAAGCTTCTCTGTTCAGCGCAGCACTGTAGCCTCTCCGGCTGCTTGGCCATGAGCTGCCCTGATCCTTGTTGTGTTGGTGTGTGTGTTGTAGGGACCTTCAGGATGCTATGGTCATTCTCCACCTGTACGAGAGGATCAAGGTTCCTGTGGACTGGAGCAACAAGGTCAACAAGCCGCCATACCCCAATTTGGGTGCCAAAATGAAGAAGGTAGTGATCTTCTGCTTCCACCCACCACGGTGTCCTACAGCACTGTGTCCTACACCACTGTGTCCTACACCACCGTGTCCTACAGCATGGTGTCCTACACCACAATGATCTCCGTATACACATAGTTTTTTGCATTTCTGATCTATGAATAAATGTTTTCTACATTTACGCTGTTTGTCTCCATTGTGTTGCTTTTGCGTAGCTGGAGAACTGTAACTACGCTGTGGATCTGGGGAAGTCCGCTAAATTCTCCCTGGTGGGCATCGGAGGTCAGGACCTGAACGATGGAAACCCCACCCTGACCCTGGCCCTGGTCTGGCAGCTGATGAGGAGGTGAAGACCCCCCCAACATTTATAACCACTCAGACTTTACTTCAGCCTGTGTAACGACAAACGGTAGTTGTTACCAAAATACTTGGAGGACAAATTCCAGGAAAATTCTTTCTCTGGAATTAAGACAGACTTTCATTTGTAATTGATGGTTATGTCTTTGCCTTGTCATCAAAGACATGACCATCAATTACAAATGAAGGCAGGGCATGGTAACACCCCGTTCTGGTGTCTGTACTAGTACTGATTCTAGTACAGACACTGGACAGATGCCAGGCCTCTAGTATCTTCACTGCAGAGTACAGTTTTCCCAGACTGAAGGCCTTCTCCTTCCTCCAGATACACCCTGAACGTTCTGGAGGATCTGGGAGACGGGCAGAAGGCCAACGATGACATCATCGTCAAATGGGTCAATAGGACTCTGGTTGAGGCTGGGAAGACCTCAAAGATCTCCAGCTTTAAGGTGGGTCCAGTTCTACATGGCACTGCAGTAATGCTCTTTACTTACTGTTCTACTGCAGTAACACAATATGAATGTATGCATGCTCATCAGTTGTTGTACCTCCAGGTCAGGTGAACATGTGATGTGTAGGTGAACGGTGTGTGTTGTACCTCCAGGACAAGGACATCAGCAGCAGCCTGGCTGTGGTGGACCTCATAGATGCCATCCATCCCGGCAGCATCAACTACGAGCTGGTGAAGACCGCTGGCCTGTCGGACGAAGACAAGCTGGAGAACGCCAAGTAAGACGGCAAGCAGGCGGAGATCAGGAATGATCCTTGATGCTTCATGAACAACAGTGTAACAGCACTATCGAGGGGTTCCACAGTGTTTCAGGGATTCTCACGGCATCATTTCCTGATTTCAGAGGACTTGCGGTCTCGACCTCTTCTGAATGTCACACAAGTTCTCAGCCCAGAATACCAAATCCCTCATTTTGTCTCGCTTTAAAGGGGCTGTGTGTAGGAGCTTACATGCATACATGTATGTATAAAATGCATAAATTGCAGACATAATAATAGAAGTTGTATTTTAACTCAAATAATGAGACGTTCCCTGACTCTCCGCTGTACAGAACAGTTCCGTCATAGTGGAACGGTCATAATATCAAGAACCCCATTGTCCTTCTACAACCGAGGGTTATTTCTGATGATCACTAATAGTGATCACTAGATCACTATTAGTTGGATTGTTCTCGTGCCCTAGCCCCAGCTGGCTGCAGTTCACTTACCGTCCACACGAGGAACCAGTTTCTGATTGTTACACAGAGGACCTTTTAGGTTTAAGATGATGCATCTTCATGGGTACAGAAGGTCATCTGACTGTCTCTCCTTCCACAGATACGCTGTTTCCATGGCGAGGAAGATCGGCGCCCGTGTGTACGCCCTTCCTGAGGACATCAAGGAGGTCAAGCCCAAGATGGTGATGACCGTGTTTGCTTGCTTGATGGGTCGTGGGATGAAGAGGGCGTAGTCGGGCCGTGACCTCTGACCCTGTGACCCTCCCCCCCACAACCCCACCCCGCCCCCTTTCCTCGATGGACCGCCCCGCAATGCGACCTGGAAGAATATGGATGTTGGCAGTCAGCACCCATAAGTGTTTGTAAGGCGTCTCCGCCCCCCTTGTTCTGGACGAGGGCCTCGCTGAACTCAGTAGTCTGGGAGGCCTGCCCTGCTGAGCTGCTTTGCAAAAGAAAAAGAAATGAAGGGATTGGTTTGGAGCGCCGGAAAGCAGAGGGCAACGTGTGAGAGTGATGCTGTTTGTTGGTGTTGTTTTGTGATCATGTATGTGTTTCCAGCTGCAAGGTTGTTTACATTGTATTGTTCTCAGACAGACTGAGGCGTTAAACATGTCCACGAGACGTAACACAGTCCTCGTTTTCATACCAAAGGAAATTTAAAAATGGTAACAAACGATAGTCAAGGTAGAGAGGTGAAGGTGGGCATGTTGCTGAGACCTAACATTCCCTGTTCCTCGCTCCCCATCACTCAACTCAAATCACCATGGAAACGGGACTTGTGCGTGTCCCTGGTTCCTGCTGTGCCTTGTTGTCGTGACGACGACCCAAAACTGCTCTTTGAACTCTTGTCTCCTGTCCTTATTCTTATATTTTTGTACTCGACTCATTAGCAACCGTAGAGAAGCGTCCTTCCAGGTGACCTGTGATGCTGAGCGACGAGGCTGTGTAATATTAACGGGCACGCCTGCTACGCAAATGCTTTATACATAAACAATAAACAAGACTTTAAAAAAGACATCTTCTCTGTGTCCACTTGTTTCTGTTCACTGTACAAAGGGCCTGCCGAGGTCCTGCTGTGCAGATCAGCCTACCGGGTGGAGTGGCCTGCCGGGTAGGCCGCTAGGTTGATCCCCCGGTATGTGTGGACACTCCCACCGTGATGTCACTCCAGGGCAGATGACTCCTGGCATCGTGGCTTCAACACCTGGTGGTAAAATAAGGACCGTGTTCTGCTGCTGACTCGCTGCTCTGGTTCGTCCAGTACTGGGACTCCGGAGAGTCTCTGGTGGGAGTTCTGCTCCCAGCCAAATGGTTCTGGGTTTGATCCCCGATGTCCTCGGTCTTGCCTGTTTTGCCTGACCCCCACCTGCCCCTGAATGACATTCACAGGATGCCAATACATGATGAATGAGATGAATGAGTGAACAGGAATAGCATTGAGGTTGACAGCAGCCTCTAATGCGTCTGGCAGGCGTAGCGCTGAGCAAGCTCCAAGATGATGTCACCACCTGCTGGCCACAGCATCCTCTCCATGTTGATGTGTCCTTTTCAGAGGAGGCCATTCCAATAGGAGTCCCAGCTTGCTGGCACTCCTGACTGGAATGGCTGCATGGAGTTCTAACATCTGCAGACCAAGTTAACAATGTCCAGCTGGACAGCTGTGAAGACACATTGTCCTGCACGTCAGGAGTCGTCACAAACGCCACAACTGTGCTCTTGAATTCCAAATCAAGGATTATCAAAGATCTTCTCATCTCAAACCTTCGAGAGGAAGTCCAGGCTGTCAGGTCCGGTGATGGTGAGGTCCAGGGGATCTGAAGAGTGAGGGGGTCCTCCAATGATGTCGTTTGTTCTGCTGGTTACCATGGTGACTGATGCTAGAGGGCCGTGGCAGGTGGTCCACCTCCTCCTTAGGAGCTGGGACCTCCCCTCAGGGGATAATCTGAGGGAATAACAGCTCCAGAGTTGATCTCCTTCTTCTTCAGCTGCAGAGAGCTTAGAGAGAGAGATAAGTCATTACGGAGCAGGTAGGGGTTAGACAGTACAGCGACAGGTCATCAAGGAGCAGGTAGGGGTTAGACAGTACAGAGACCGGTCATCAAGGAGCAGGTAGGGGTTAGACAGTACAGAGACAGGTCATTAAGGAGCAGGTAGGGGTTAGACAGTACAGAGACAGGTCATTAAGGAGCAGGTAGGGGTTAGACAGTACAGAGACAGGTCATTAAGGAGCAGGTAGGGGTTAGACAGTACAGAGACAGGTCATTAAGGAGCAAGTATAGCGGCATCTTGCTCTATGATGCCTACAGGTAAACTGAGGACATTGAGGTATTAAACTCCCTCCCTCCCGTCAAACACTCTAACCACAAGACTATCCTGATATAAATCACAACTCCTGAAAAAGTAGGTCATGATTTATAAGTACACTCAATGTAAAATGCAATGCAGCTAAGTGTTAAAACATTGCTATGCTGCCATTAAATCGTGCTATTAAACAGTGGAAACTCTGAGAGTACTCAAAGTTTCAGACGCTAATGCCTCTTATTTATTTTTAGAAAGCAGGAATTATTGTAGCAGTTCTTCTTATTTTCCCAGAGACATGCGCGCTGGTCTCAGGACAGCTGCAACCCGCAGTACGCTCCCTCAGATCACTGCTCACTGCTGCCTGCCAGGCCAGGGCTGGGAGCCAGGGAGTAGACTACGGCAGCCTGAAGCTTTGAGCAGTTTGATGAATGCAGTCTGCCGCGCTCCGTCAGAAAGCTGTCTCCACGTCGACAGCACAGTGAAACGAAACCTCGCTCGAGTGAGGAGTTCATCACGTCCCTTTGAAACCACTGTTGTACTTTATGCTTCAATAAGTTAATTTACTAATAATGTCAACATATGTGTGTCTCTGTTTGCCTGCACTCCTGTCTCTGGTGAGGAGTGAGGCGATGGTGAGTGAGGCAATGGTGAGGCACTCTCCCTGGTGGCTCAGGGTCTCAGGGTGGCATCTGTGGAAGATCTCCACGCCCTTCACATCTCCTCCCCCGGCTCAGCCTCAGCCTATCAGAGGAGGCCCTGTCTCATGTGGAGTAGGAGGCTGGATCTCACGCAAGGGCCCAGCAGACGCAGCTCATCTGGGCTGTGAGGAGAGGAGGACCAGGGGCTAGGATACTTCTGAGTCGCCATCTCTATACCTTTATCTCCACTTTGATCTACCTTTTGTCCAACTCTACCTCTGTCACTCATACCTGCATCTCTAACCTCTCTACTTTCCATTCCTCTATTGCCACCTTTATCTACCTTTTGTATCTCTATCTCTTCTTTACCTTTACTTAGCTGCCTTCCATAGCTCCCCCTTACCTCCATCAGTCTCTATCTCTGTCTCTACCCTTCCATCTCTGTCTGCCATGGACCCTGGTGGTGGTCAGGGTGGGAGCGACCAGGTGGCTGTGTGTGAACTCTCTGTGAGGACTTTGTTGGACTAACCGGAGCAGAAGGACAGGTGTAGGGAACAAGGTGAGGTGCAAATCTCTCTCGTTGTCTCTCATTTATATCGCTCACTTAACTCTGACTGTTCTCTCTTGTGGAGGAAGTACTTGACATTTGCACAGCCCAGCACAGTGTGAGCAGAAGGATTCAATGTTGGCTAAAGTATTAATAAGATGACTTGAATTTGATTGAAATATCACTACATAATACAATGTGATTGTAAACATAATTTACTTAATAAACATAATTTGTTCATGATTATAGGCCTTGATTATAGAAAAACGTGAGCAATGTACAACCGTGACATTAAAACACATATTTGCATCATTCTAATAATCCATTTTAGTTCAAGTTTTAAACTAATGAACTTGTAACTTTCATGAACTCAGATACTGTTCCATGTGATGATGAAGGGGTGAAGCCTGATGTGAGGGTTATGGTGGTCGTCCTTAGCTTCAGTAAAGACAGGAGGAGCCTGCATATCTGTGCAGCATAGCGACTGTACACCTCAGCCATCACACGCACTCAAGAGCTGCGATGGCTCGCCTGGCCGGTAACCGTAGTGACGGCGGTCCTCAGAGACGGCCCTGATTGGCTCTCGCTGAGTGCTCGTCACGGCCGGCGGTTAGTGTGTTTTCCTTAATGACGCCAATTAGCCACACGATGATAACAGTTGTCTAAACACATCCTCATCTGTCTGAGGATCAGCTTCCCACCTGACATCAGGCCTCCCACTGAGACAGAGGATGGCAGGTCTCTTACTGTTTACCATCTACACTGTTTAGAGATTCAGCAGAAGCTTCGGTCCAGAGAGCCTCACAGGTGAGGCTGACAACGGTCAGGGTGTACAGCCAGAATCCGAGGACCTACAAAACATGCTGTATTTCTATATTAAGTCCCTGTTATAACGGCTTCATAATTCATGAAAACATGCTCAACTAGGTTCCCAAGGTCCACTTCTCATTGGGCGGTTTGACAGTGACTCACCCCGGTCTCCATAGCAACGTAGCAGACCCCATGAGGGAGCAAGGCCTTCCTAGAAGAGTCTGGTCCCCCGGCTATAATACTGCACACATAATACTCACAAGGCCAACAACCATCCTGCACTACATACTGCACACAACATACTAAGCTAACAGCGCTCACAACCAGCCTGTGTTGCAGACTGCTCTGTTACATAGTATATACTGTATGCATCATGCTGGGCCACAACACATTGGGTGGGTGGGTGGGTCTGACCCCTGAAGATGAATAAGGCCATGTGAGTATTCCCAAAAGCTTCTTTCTTTTCAGTTGCATTACTAGGCATTGACCCCTAGTACAGGTAGTAGTCGCAGCACAAAATAAATACACTGGCAGGTTTCACTAAGCCCTCCAGTCAGCATGGTTTGGACTCAGTATCCCAGTAAACCCAGCTCCCAACACTACTGCACTATGTCCTCGACAGATACAAGAGTATAGGAGGGTCAGAGAGGTCCAGTGAGGGGCACGAAAGTCTAGTGGTCAGGGTGTTCCATCCAAAAGGTTCTGGGTTCAATCCTTAATGTCTGCAGCCTTACCTGTTGACATCCTTGAGCAAAGATACCCTGCCTTACCCCCTGCCTGCTCCTGAAGTCCCTGCAAGTTTCTCCAGACCGCCACCTGTATGACTGGAGAGTAAACAGTATTGAAACGAGGGAGACACTGGAGTGGGTTCCCACACTGCTCCCAGCAGGCTGGGTCAGAAGCAGAGCGTTCATGGATGAAAAGCATCTCTTCTTCTCTTCTCCCAGAGGAGGTGAAGATGACGGGCCAGGCGGCGGGGGAGGACCTGTCGCCCCACCACCTCTCGGTGAAGACAACTCTGGAGGAGGAGCGTGGGAGGGACGAAAGCAGGTCAGAGGGCACATGTTCTGCTAGTTGCTCTGATGTCTTCAGAAGACTGGGTCCTATGATGAAGCAGGGTGGGTTTCTCAGGGTGCAGGGGTGGGATGATGTAGGCTGACTCCCAGCTGAAAGGATTCAATGTCTAGTGTACCTGTAGGCCTCCTACAAGAAATGTCCCCTATACCTGCCCCTCAACAACCTGTCTCTGTCTCTGCTGGAAGCCCAAATTATACTTTTACATCAAATATCTTGGGCCTCTGAGGATGTATATGTGCATAGGATGAATAACCTTGAGACTTGATAAATGCACCAGCAGAGAGCCCCATGGTGTGCCTACTGTGGCTTCTTGATGCAGACGTTTAAGACCACCTTAAGTCTCCTAGATGGTACTCATGGTGGGTTCTTGGCGTTCCTCCTCCCAGGGTGTCCTCTTTGTGTGATGACACCTCCTCAGAGCTCGAGAGGGTCGCTGACATCGACCCTCAGGGAAGAACCTCAGCGAACTCCCTCCGAAGACCAGGAGCTATATCGAGGTACAACTTCCCGACCTTGGCCAAGGTCAAGGTGATGCTTCATCAAACACTGTACCAACGAAGGCAGTGCAGTCTTCATTCTGTGAAGAACTTTTCACAAATGTGTAATTTGTAACGGTATTCATGGGAAAAGTAGTCTTCAGTCCATCTCTAGTTCTTCATTGTTTGAAGGGCAGACAGATGCATTCACTGCAAGGTTGTTCTTTAAACCTTTTCATTGAGGTTTCCTCTGTAGCTCTCAGATGCTTAACGCTCACTTTAGATACAAGACCAGTGCAGAGACAAGTTGTGACGCAAGCTGAAGTATAGGGAACCCTCCTCCATTTACATTTACATTTACATTTACATTGAGGGCATTTAGCAGACGCTTTTATCCAAAGCGACTTACAAAGAGTACATTTGTCAGAAGAAGGTGAAACATTTCATTGCTGTTAATACAGTAAGAAAGTCACCAGAACAAGTTTCAAGCATTTCAATTGCTAGATTAACCATTGCTAGTATACAACATCTCTGGCTAAGTGCCAAGTTACAAAGAGCGATTCTAAAGTGCCAAGATGTACAACATACAAGAGCATGAGGGGAGGGGTTTTTTTGGGTGGGGGGGGGGGTGGGGGGGTCGGTAGAGGATGGATGTTATGTGTTCCACCACTACGGTGCCAAAATGGAGAAGAGTTGTGATTTTGCCGTCCGACCTTTTCCTCCTTTTAGTGATGGAGGTATCAGTCGACCAGCTGAGGTAGTTGAGCGGAGTGCTCGAGCAGGGGCGTGGTGTTTCACTAATGTTTGGAGGTAGGTAGGGGCAGTTCCATTAACAGCTTTGTAGGCCAGTAGCATCGTCTTGAATTGGATGCAAACCACTACAGGGAGCCAGTGGAGGTCATGGAAGAGGGGGGTCACGTGGGAGAATGACCTGGTTAGTGACTCTGTTGGGTGTGGTCTGAGCAGGTTGGTGACCCTGGTGGTGACGCTGAGGGAGTGGGCTCACAGGAGTCTGAAGGAGGAGGATGAGCGACCAGACTCCTTCCTGGAGCGTTTCCGGGGCCCCGAGGTCCGGGTGGCGGCCAGCCGGAACAGCAGCACTCAGCCCGACGCCAACGGGAACACAGAGAAGAAGAAGCTGAGGTAGCTTGGTCTGAGAGCCTGCCTGTCCGCCTGCCTTCCCGTCTGTCTGTCTGTCTGCAGAAGGAATGCAAAATCATGAGCCCATGTTTTACAGTCACTCAGTAATTCATGAACCTCCCGTTTGTTTAGCGGGATGCTTCACCTGCATTTCACATCCTGCTCGGCTCGGGCTCGATGCCAGTTAGAACTCTAATCCAATGGAAATGTAAATGTGATCCATGGTGGTCCTCCTCCTTCCAGGAAGATGTGGGGCGATATGGTGGTGTCCCCCTCCGATGACAGCTACTACCGCTGGCTGTTTGTGATCGCCGCCGCCGTGCTCTACAACTGGGTCCTTGTCGTGGCAAGGTACTGACCTGCAGCAGGTGGTCTGTGACTCTCTGTGTGTCAGACTTCATCCGGTGTTACAATGCGCATGTCTTTTGGGTTGGTTCATGATCCACTCACAGGGCTTGTTTCGACAAGCTGCAGCTGGAGATCTACATCTGCTGGCTGGTGTTGGACTACCTCTCAGACCTGGTGTATCTCATGGACACGTGTGTACGACTTCGGACAGGTAGCCCAGATATCCATATCCAAGTTTAAAGAAAGCTTTCTCCCTACTGGGTTTGGCTTTGTGGGCCAGTGAAACGTTGGGACTGTTGCTGTGATTAAGGGTAATACAGACAACTGTACACAGTTGGACACCAAATGACATCACTATTACTCAATAATGAGAAAAAAGTGCAGATTATGAGGCCATGTTTTTCCTTTCCTTCCTTTCAAGGGTTCCTGGAGCAGGGTCTGCTGGTCAAGGACCCGGTCAAGCTGAGGGACAACTACGTCCGCACATTCCAGTTCAAGCTGGACGTGCTGTCCATCCTGCCCACGGATCTGGCCTACATCGCCACGGGCATCCACACCCCCCAGCTCCGCTTCAACCGACTGCTGCGCTTCCCGCGCATGTTTGAGTTCTTCGACCGAACCGAGACGCGCACCAACTACCCAAACATATTCCGCATCTGCAACCTGGTGCTCTACATCCTCATCATCATCCACTGGAATGCCTGCATCTACTTCGCCATCTCCAAGTCCCTGGGGTTCGGCTCCGACACCTGGGTGTACCCCAACATGTCCGACCCGGTGTACGGCTCCCTGACGCGTGGTTACGTGTATTGCCTGTACTGGTCCACCCTGACCCTCACCACCATCGGGGAGATGCCGGCGCCGGTGCGAGACGAGGAGTACCTGTTCGTGGTCTTTGACTTCCTTGTCGGGGTGCTGATCTTCGCCACGATTGTTGGAAACGTGGGCTCCATGATTGCGAACATGAACGCCACTCGTGCAGAGTTTCAGGCCCGCATTGACGCCATCAAACACTACATGCACTTCCGCAGAGTGAGCAAAGAACTGGAGGGGCGTGTCATCAAGTGGTTCGACTACCTCTGGACCAATAAGAAGGCGGTCGACGAACAGGAAGTGCTTAAGAACTTGCCCAACAAACTGAGGGCAGAGATTGCCATCAACGTGCACCTGCTGACCCTGAAAAAGGTTAGAATATTTCAAGATTGTGAGGCGGGACTGCTGGTGGAGCTGGTGCTCAAACTCCGGCCCCAGGTCTACAGCCCCGGAGACTATATCTGCCGCAAGGGTGACATCGGTAAGGAGATGTACATCATCAAGGAGGGGAAGCTGGGCGTGGTGGCGGACGATGGCGTCACGCAGTACGCCCTCCTCACCGCCGGCAGCTGCTTCGGCGAGATCAGCATCCTGAACATCAAGGGCAGCAAGATGGGGAACCGACGCACGGCCAACATCCGCAGCATCGGGTACTCCGACCTCTTCTGCCTCAACAAGGAGGACCTGATGGAGGCCGTGACCGAGTACCCGGACGCCAAGAAGGTGCTGGAGGAGAGGGGCCGCGAGATCCTTACGAAAGAGGGTCTTCTGGATGAGGACGCGGACGGAGCAGGAGGGCTGGGCAAGGAGGAGACGGAGGAGAAGGTGGAGCGGCTGGAGTCGTCTCTGGACACGCTGCAGACGCGCTTCGCCCGGCTGCTCGACGAGTACTCGGCCACGCAGCAGCGGCTGAAGCAGCGCATCACCCTCCTGGAGCGGCAGCTCCACCCCGCGGCCGACTGGGACGCGCCTGGTGAGGACGTGGCCCTGGAGGAGGACGGCCTGCCGGCTGCCGGGGAATAACATGCAAACCAAGACTAATGCTTGAATGGAAATCACTCTGATGGTCACATGAACTCTGAACGAGAGCACACACGTGCCTGTGCGCTCTGCCTTGATAAGAATGTCTTTCACAATGAAACAGAGGCTAATGACTACATCGTCGACATCATTAGACATTACTGTTGTTCTGATGCTTTGTCATGGAGAGGGTAGGATACAGGGCTCAGGGTGAGGGTAGGATACAGGGGTCAGGGTAGGATACAGGGGTCAGGGTGAGGGTAGGATACAGGGGTCAGGGTGAGAGGGTAGGATAGAGGGCTCAGGGTGAGAGTAGGATACAGGGCTCAGGGTGAGGGTAGGATACAGGGGTCAGGGTGAGAGGGTAGGATACAGGGGTCAGGGTAGGATACAGGGCTCAGGGTGAGGGTAGGATACAGGGGTGAGGGTAGGATACAGGGGTCAGGGTGAGAGGGTAGGATGTACAGGGTAGGATACAGAGGTCAGGGTGAGAGGGTAGGATGTACAGGGTAGGATACAAGGGTCAGGTTGCATCAGTGGATGTAATCTGTTGCCGTGATATCAGAGTTCATTGTGTTCCAACCCACGTTGTGTACTAGAACCACA
>OMKI01054990.1:3740-19230 GCA_900302315.1 Phycis blennoides
TACCCCAGCAGAGATGGATGGGCTGGAATATTGTCTGCAAGTGGAGAGCAGCTTGCCAAGACCTGCGTTAGTCCCGCGCTCGTCAGTCACCCTTCCTTCTGAAGACCGCTACTGAGTGGGCCGGCTTGTTATGACACACAGCGCGCTACTGGCATGTGTGTTGTGTGTGTGTGTGTGTGTGTTGTGTGTGTGTTGTGTGTATTGCGTGTGTGTCTACCTTTGTGTGTGAGCAGCATCAGTACTCCAGTCGGAGCACGGCTCAGGCAACGTGCCAGGTAGACAGAAGGACGGAGAGGGCAGATATTAATTGGTCTCCTAATGATTGGCCACCTCTGTCTCAGAATAGCTGTCCTCTTGTGCCGCTGCCAATCTATTTAGTGAAGTTCTCCCGCTCACAGAGGACGCTCTTAATGGCTCCGCGCATCTTCAACTCACAGTGGCGGGCAGCGGCGGTGGCAAAAGGGGATTTAAACGGCAAAACAAACCGGTCGCCTGCCAGCCGGCGGAAGATTGATTCGACGAAAAAAGGTCAGCCTTTTGTCATCGTCACCCTTGAAGAGCGCGTCTCGTGGTGTTTTTAAAGCCGCGGCTGAAGTGGAGAGAGAAACGTGGTGTCAGAGTCTGTCCCCGTGCCCATCACTGCCTGGAGAGAAGCGTGCCTGGAAACCCCTCAGCTGGAACCACGCCTGGTCTAGCAACACTTCATCTAGAACCGTGCCTGCTCTATAAACCCTTCAGCTAGAACCGCGCGCAGCCGAGACACACTTCAGCTAAGGTGGAACCACGTCTGGGCTGGGAACACTTCAGCTTGAACTGTGTCTTTTATTCGTTTATGACGGGTCGAGAGTCGCGGTGTGAGTTATGACTCCTTAATATTTCATTATCTCATTCAAAAGTTTAAAGAAATAAAATATAAACATGACGCAACTATGCAAGTCATTGTGGTAATTTTCATGAAATTGTTTTCAACATTGCCTGTTTTTGAAGGAACGTTTATTAATTCCTTGTTTTTCAATGGGGTCTAATGTGAAATAACACTGCCTGTTTCCAGCATTTGAAATAATCATTGGAATAACAAAAAAAAGGTATGAGTATTTGTATGAGTCACTTCCCATGTGTCATGTGACACATTGTCGTGGCGACAAAGCCATAAAATGCATCTAGAAATCGCACCATCATAGTTTTCATCAGGGTAAACAATTCAGAAAATAATGGTATTTTGAAAAGCCGGTTGTTAGCTTCTCATTTCCTGTTCTGCAGGGCCTTTAATTTGTATTCATAGGTTTTCAAACAACAGAAACCATTTGCCACTGTCCTGAGTCACTCTCAGACCGTAGGAATAGAAAGAGAGACAATATAATGTACATGTAAATATTTGGATGCAATATTTTATGCAGCGTTCTACTTACATGTAGCGTGTTATCATAAACATCATGAAACACATATTACAAATGACTAACAAAGTATTATTGTTTTGGAAAAAAAAAACACATTATTGAGAAACATGCTAAACCAAACCATGAAAAGACAAAGATTGATGTCTAACATATAAACAGTGTATTCAGGCCAACAGTGATCATCTGTGATCCTCGGGGGGCCCCAGAGCGGTTAGCGGTGAGGATGTCTTTACATTTCATTGGATCATCCATCTGGTTCGTCTACTCTAAAGGTTTTTATCTCCGCAATAACGACTTCTCTTCCCCGCGCCAAGCGTTCTGGCCGCGTGCTTTTAATTGAATGAAGGAATCTTGTGAGTGACGCCTGTTGTTATCTTGTAGGTGTGAGGGGTTATTAAAGACAGAACACACCATGTCATTTGTTATCCCCGCCCTCTCATAAACAGGCCAGGGGCGAAGGCTGACGTCTGTCTGCTCACCTCCAATCGATTCTGCTGCCATTTCACCACCGGCATCATTACAACCATGCTAGGATAGGGAGTGCACACAGACACACACTGGAGAGAGAGAGAGAGACAGAGAGAGAGAGAGAGAGAGGCAGAGGCTGAGGCTGAGGCTGAGACAGAGCGACAGACAGGGAATAAAAGTGAGAAGCGGGGAGAGATGCCCTCGTCTCTGGTCTGGTGTTTCTCTATTTGGATTGAAGATGAGGCAGAAGGATGCAAAGTGGGCCCGGATAGTCTAGTGGTTAAGGTGTTTGACTCCCGGCTGAAAGGTTCCTGATTTCGATCACTAATTCCTAACCAACTGTAGGCTTCCTAGAGCAAGTTGTCTTAACCCCTACCTGCTCCTTGATAACATGCATCTGAATTTGCTTTGGAGAAAGTCGATACGTGACTTAATAGTATATAGTGGCATCATCATCCATGGTCTTTCCTGTGTGCTTCACAGCCAACGCGGGGTTCTGTTTGCTTCTCTTCCTGGAAGGACCTACAACGTATAGCGTCGAGACTTTTAACCTCATCGACCCAATTACTGCCGAGCAAGGTTTATTTTCTGGTATTTTGTTAATTTCTTTCAGCTGGAGCACTACTTTACACACACGAGGCCCCATGGGGTGATGCCAGCGGAGAGTAGATTTCACTAATTGGAAGCAGAGCCGTTAATTGGAGCTACAGAAGGCAGAGTTGGATCATGTGAGTTGTCCGCTGGGAAATCTGCCCGTTCAACCCCATTTTCCAGCCCAGACGTGGTGTTTTTAAAACACTTTAAACGCACAGGGCAACAGTTTGTTATCACAACTAAATGACCAGAATACACAATGCATTTGGAAAACTGAACAAAACAAACACATTGTGTTGTGTTCCCACACAATGGCCTTGTGACACCAGTTGTAGATATATGTAGTTAAGAGCAGTGTTGTGCGGTATTATTATTTTGGAACAATCAGTAAAGTTGCGGTCGGAAATACAAACCCACACATCTTATTAACATGGATAACCCACCCTTGTTGCAGCTCTTGCTTCTGTGATGTGAAATTCCTTGTTTTCCAAAGCATTTTCTTTTCGCTTCTCGATGTGTTGCTGTGTTTGAGCTCCTAATAATGCAGAACTCTCTCCGTTCCTTCCTCCCTCTCGCTTGCACTCGGAGGTGAAGAGACGCTGGCATGGAATGCCCACTTCACTACCACATCCCACTCACACTTAGAAGTTAAGAACACTTGAAACATCGCTTGTGATGGGCTGAAAATCAAACAAACAATCAAACAGCAAAATCTCCCTGCTCATTATCAAATAACTGACCATAACTGATCTACATAACTGATCATTTAATCTGACCCATCTGATTGGTTTCCATCGCACTCGTTTCCATTGGTCCGCCCCCCCCCCCCTTCACACACACACACGCACACACACACGCTGCTCAGCTGCCTGCTGTGCATCTTGGGAAATAAACTGTTTGAATTAATTGCCCAGTGGAGGGAGGCAGTGGAGCAAGACGTCACCATCACTGTTGTTCCTCTTGGAGTAACATGACTGACTTCCTGTCTCAGCAGGAAGCTGTCCCTTCACTTTTCTCTCATCTTTAATTGTTTTCCCTGAATATGTAACCTAAATGCTTCACACCATCATTCACCCTAACCCAAATATTAACCCTAACCAAAAGATCCTTGGAGATTAGACTAACACAACAACGTGAACAAGCAAACGAAAATGTAGCGTCAAGGCAAGCTTATGCTCAGTCCTTCCACCAAAATATCTTATGTATTTAGAGGATTCAATTATAATGAGTTTTAGTTTTTAATCCAAATGTAAATTAGAGTAGGAAAGGGTTTGTGGATGAGGGGGATTACAATAAATGGGTGTGCATTCTTTAATTTGTCCATGTTTTGGAGGTATTTTTTTTATTTTTTTGTTTCCTTGTTCAAAACTAAAAGTAGGCTTTCAGTCTTTGGGAGAAAGTTGGTTGCCGACGACTCGTTCTCAAGACGAACCTTTATTCACATACAGAAGAGCAAACAAACGTTGGCTTGTAGCGCCGACTGCTATCGAGATAACTGATAGATACGTGTAACAGTAAGTGTTAATTATATGTCTATGGATGCATTTTACCCCAATGGATACAGTAAGAGGACTGTGTGTGACTGCATGTGAGAAACATAAAGAGGCTATTTAGTAGCTCTGCCATGTGCTACAGCAACTACAGTGACCATGGTGACTACGACAAAGGTGATAAACCGATTTATTCGCCATATAAAAACAACCTTGTGCGATTCAAATGTATGTAGCTTTTTCACAAAATGCCGTATGCGTACAGTCTCATTAAGCTGCATGATTTTGTTATTATTTTATTGACGAGGGGAAATTTGCCATGGATGAAGGACTTTTGGTGTCACCCAAACCTTACACATGCACAGATCAATCCAAGAGCAGGGAAACATTATGCAAGAGGGTTCAGATAGTCATTTGGGAATGTAGATAGCAAGTGATTTCAATGACTCTGTGGGTTCAATGATCATTTCACAATACAATTCTATCCCATCCCAAACATATCACCCTTCAAACTTCAAATCAAACTTTCCACCATACAGAGTGATACATTAGATTTTCCCTCAGAGGATAGACATGTAAACATTTAGTTTGGTTTTAGTTTTAACGCAACACAAGGTCGTGGTTCCTCTGGCTGATACTGTCATAAACACAACACATGCCTTGAGCCGCACGGCTGGCTGTGTGGAGGCCGTTCAGAAGAACCTCAAAGTCCACCGTGCAGCAGCACACACACTTCAATGGCTCGGACACAGTGGTTATAATATCTTGAAGCTATAGAACTGGCCTTTTGACAGATGGGGCTGCTTTCTGTGTGGTGCAGCTAAACAAATAACCCGATAAGAAACGAGAGAGGGAGAGCCTTGATCTCTCTGTCCTGTTCCCAGCAAGAAGCTTCTAGTTATGTAACATCTGAGCTGACATATCTGCCCACATGGCTCTACCCTACCTGCGTTCTTCAAACACATTGTTGGCAACTGGCTCATTTTCAAACACGTTGTACATACATGTTTATATAATTCACATGTGATCAACCTTTTGAGTATACAATTTTGTGTGTGTTTACATTTGTGTGTTTCATTACATTTTCTGAGAAAATAAAACTGTTAAATAATACCAGTCTCCAAACCACTGAGGAATTCTGGGTTTCTGTAGAAGAAGGGTTTTTTTGCAGCAGCATGTATAATTCACTCATCTTTCACTTTGGTCGTGAATCAATATTGGAAGAAAATAAGTTTCTATATTGCTGAGTTCCACGGCTTTTGTTTAATGAAAGCAGCAGAATGAGTTTCAACAAACAGGAGAACTATCAGATATGTGTGAATGGGTTGACAGTTTTGACATGACACTCTAGACTCTAGAAAATTTTGATTTATTATGTTCAGTTTAAGCATATAAATATGTAGAAACTTCACACTTATGACATATATGTAGCTGGACTGTGCTGTGCTCACATACAGTTCCCAATAGGTAAATATACATGTACATGCAGGTATACAATTTAACGTTTACCTTAGACCAAATGTTTTAATTTAGTCATTCAAAAGATGTCCAAAGTGGTCAGTGTCAACTCAGTGTTTTGTTACTTTCTGTGTGTTTGAGCTCTGAACTCTCTGCTTCAGAGCTCTCTCACAGGACCTTCAACATTTGGGAGTCAGTGCTTATTGTGCCATTATGTTAGTCTCACAAATCAGACTTCAGATTTATATCAAAGCTCAAATCTGGGTGAACGGGGCGTTTCACTTTCTTACGTTATATATTTGTTTCAACCAATTTGTATCGCTCATGAAAACTGTAAAAAATAATCCTTAAAAGTTTTAAATCAACACTACTGAAGAAAGACACTTAAAATCCCCTTCTGGAGCCTTCATCCACTTACCCAAATTAGTTTATCTCATAGGTTTCTCTGTAGAATATGTACGTCACGAAACAGGAAACAAGGCTTAACTCCGCCCCTTGACATTTTTGTCAGTTCTACAACTCAGGTGGTGTTTTCATCTCGTTACACCAGGGTCGTCGGCAGCAGGCTAGTACATGATGTTCACACCACAAGAGCACATCCTTTATAGGGCTTTATGTTTAAAGCGTGCGCTTCCATACACCAGTTGTCTGTCTCCAGGGCTGTTCTGGTCTGTTGGGGATCGAACATGCAACTTCTGCTGTGCTCGGGCGACCCTTCTGTTTACCCCCCACTCCCCTCCTCTTATGGGGTTTTGCAGTAATGATAGAAAATAATTTACTAAATCAACATCAAATCCCATGGAGCCACTCCGTCGCTTTCATTGACACGTCAGACAACCTCCACGCTCAGTTATTCATCTCAAATGATCATGATGTTATTATTAATATGACCATGTTATTATTCTAATTATTACATCATTATCAATATTAAAACATTATTATTATTTAGCTTTTATCCAGCACCACAGATGCATGTCATTGAGAAGCAGGTAAGACTGCGAACATTGGGGATCAAACCCAGAACCTTTCAGATGGGAGTTGAGACTACCCTCCCCCTGAGTACTTTGTATCTGTGCTTAAAGGTATGCTATTTAACATGCACACACACACATATATCTGAATAGGACTGGGCCTATGTTATATATATTGTTAGTTCCAATATACCTTTTTTTCAGTAAGTTACATTTGGTGACCTGAAAACAGTAGAGACATAATGTATTGACATGATATTTCAATATCGATCTAGCTTACTACAATTTGCTACTTTGACAAGTGGCTCTTGCCAGTTGCTGAGCTAATTCAGTGTTTCCCACACATATACTCCACTTGGGTGGGCTGTTTATTATGTATTTTTGTATCTGTTTGAGACAATGATGCCATCCGTGATTGATAGTATGTCCCATACATTAAAACATGTTTTACTATTTCAAATGGGTAAAATCTTATTCCATTGTAGAGCTGCATGGGACACATTGCCTCACTCTATCTCTCCCACCCAACACCCTGGCAACGGAGCGTCTGAATAGCTTCTCCTCTCCAACCACACTCTGAAACATGATTGTTGTTGGCTTTTCCCCGCAGATAGGACGACTGGCTGAATTCAAAATCTCTAATCGAATACTCGGTCTAAATCTCAACAAGTACTCGTGCACTCATTTTGGGGGCCTCCATTTGCAGTGCTTGGCCACCCTCACAGCTTACAGCTATTTGGGTTGTTGACTGAATAGTAAGTTAAACGTAACATGAATGCAACTTTAATACATTAACTCGTCCATGAACGTGATTTCTGCCTGATAGATTTTCACCATTTCACAACAATTTCCTTGTTACTGCACTACTACACACATCATCAAACAACATCTTTTGTTGTTATTTTGATTGAGTGGCAGAAATGACCTTTCTGTAATAATTCATTAATTAGTCCTTTGATTTAATTCAATTCAGTACTCTAAGTAAATTAAATGACCCAACACTCCCTTTAGCCAATCACATATCTACTTAACAATCCAAAGGTCTTGGTGATCAGTTGACCAATCCGATATGAATTCAACTAATAAAAGCTTCACTCATCACGACCAGTTGACCAATCAAAAGTATCCTAAGAATACCCAGCCCAGAAGATCCCAACCAATCGGACCTCAGAAGTAATTATTTAATGAAAAGGGCAAAGAATTAAGAGAAGGTACAAGGGGTTAAATTAATAAATATAGCGGCTCATATATGTTTATGAATATCGGAATAAAATAAAAGTTGGGTCTCCTGTGGTCATCCTCCATAGACCTGCTGCTCTTTGAAGACATCATTAGCTGTTTCTAACAGCGTGCTGACCCTAAAACCAGCACCTTAGGGCCCAGCCAGCCGAGCGCAGGCCCGGCCGCGCGCTGGATGGATGAAATAACACTTTGAAGTTGATTTTCCATTTGAAGGATTATACACCCGGGAGTTTGATTCATGCCCATGTTCTGTCCTCAAGGCTATGTGCTTCTGTGTGTGTGTGGGTGGATGGAGCTATCCTTTTGCTCAAGTTGCTATTTGTTATTTACTTATTCTGCGAGCGGAACAATGATCATTGTGCCTGTTCTGCTAATGAGCAAAACAAGACGAAAAAACATTTTTTTTTATATTGTTTGTCGGATGTGTTTGCTCCTTTCTTTGCGTGTTGTTGATTTGAGTGAATGATATTCTGGCACTCTTGTGTAGCCCGGGAGGTCTAGGATTATCCCCCTCAGGCTGGGCACTTTACTGGGCTGATTTTCCTACCTCCCCGAAACCCTTGGAGCTCACATTACATTAGAATGAGCCTATTCAGTGGATCCATTGTCTTTCACTTTGCTTTACATTTCTGCACATATATAAATATCTTCCACGGCAGTAGGCTGCTTCAACACTGATTGAAATCTTGCAACAATTGTGTATTTTTATTATTGCTAATCCTAGAGTTTAGTGATCTACTACGGGATTGAAAGCTGAGTATCTGGTAATCCTCCCCTGTCATCTGCCCTTTCGGCTCGATTGGCCTATATCAGAAAAACATGTTTGATTTGGAACAGAGCCGGTAAACAAAGCCAACATTGCACCACAGCCCGCGGACTAGCTGCTGCTTAGCAGTGTTAAACGCTTACTAAAGATTGTTCAATTAAAAATGTTCATGCAGTCACTTTTCACACGGAATTTGTGTTTTGCCAGTTGCCAGTTATATATAAACACAGAAATAAATATAATTTAAAGTATGGGCATATCTAAAACGTAGCATAAACACACTGTTTAAAGTATTCAAGGACTTCTACATCAGTTACAGTTATTCTGTTTGTGTTCTGTTTCTAGAATTATACTTTTCAAATTTAGAATTTTATCCAAAACCCGTTTCACTTGTACTTTAAATACATAAAATATAAGATGGCATCTGAAAAATATCGGCCACAAAAATAAATTGGAAAGTAGCTCATTTCGAGAAAGAAGAAGACGCATTTCCATGCAAGCATGCGGGATGCGCAACACCTTTATTCCACCAGTACATCTCCATGACAATGCATCCTTTGTGCACAGCTGCATTGTTTTGGTTTACTCAAATAGCAGAGGTGCTCATTGCTTCCAATATGGTAATGCTGTTTCTCCTGCAGGAATACCCGCTTTGAAGTCATCTCTTTGAGTGTGTTGTGGTTCACGAAGCTTTCTCTTGGGCTTGGCTCATCTCTTTAAAGCTAATTTCTCTCTTACCAAACTTCAGTAGTCCTCTCCTGGCAGGGATAACCTTGAACCAGCAGAACAAAACTCCACCACCGCCACCTCCCACACTCTGACAGCCACCACCAACCACTCCCACCAACACCAACACCAACAAAACCCCACAGCACCAGCACTCCAACATCCCCATCACCTCTCCCGGCTCTCCCACCACCACCCACCCCATCACCACCACCACCTCTATAAAAACTCCCTTCCTATGGTGCTCTCAGGATCTGAATCTGCACCAGGGGACTGCATAATTTCAAGAATTTCACTGCTGGTAATGATGTACGTTGATATATGGTAATGCTCATTGACCTAGTGTCCCAGTTGTTAAGCAGGAACAGGTGATATATTGGATGAAATTGGACATTTCAACTTCATTTACAGTTTTGTGTTGCAGTCTCTGTATCATAATTTCTTATTGGCATGAGCAACATGACTCCAAACAGCTATCCGCTTTGTAATTCTCTTCAGAATCAAGCCATGACTTGTTGCTGATACCAACTGGTGTACAACAGCTGAGGTTACGTGTTCACTGCCGTGTATCTGCCAACTCACGTGTGCACTCAGCGCCTCGCGTGTAACTGTTGACAATTCAGCCGGCTCACGGATGTGTTCAGAAGACAATCACTGCGGCTCCCCTGCTGAAGGAGGATCAGTGTGCGTTCAACAGCGCTGAGCGCACATGTGTTCGCTAAGACGAGTGTTTTGTTCCTGACCGTCGGAGCCTGAGACGCCGTGCCACGGGCGTAAATTGAAATCTTCCACAGATGTGATGAGTGTAATCTGAAATACCTTCATTTGTTTAGGCACCCGCCATGCTGTACCTACACATGCTCTACTGTTTTGTGGTGTGAGATCGCACCACTTTTTAAAAAAAAATCACTGCTAGATGGCAGGGGAATAATATGAATATGATCACTTTAGATTGTGTCGCTGACCGCTCGCTATCCATCTGTAATCCAGTTTGACTGGATCCAGAAACAATCAAGAAGAGAAATGCAACTTTAGAACTATCCCAGTTTGTTTAATGGATTATATTTAATGCCATTCAAAGGGGCAATCCACTTACACATCCATGTGATTCCGGTGTAGAAAAAAAAAGGGGAGTTGCAATCACACATTGGCCTATTATTTTATGTGACGGCTTGTGATCATTAATGGGAAGAACAACATTGCATTTCATCATCGAGTTGTCACTTGTGATAATTGATTGTAACGTGTGTATGTCTGCTGTGGGCTTGGGTCCATGTCTGAAGATCAGTCTAAATACCCCTCTGACTGTCTGACTGTGGTTCGTCGTCATCGGTGCCTCACAGAATGTCCTCAGAAGTCTTTTCCTCTATGGATCTCACTAATGTCAATCAGCCTTTACAGACGGCACCGCTCCACAGCAGACAGCAAGGGCTTTGTCTTATGTCGATCCCATTTCTAATGGAAGTCAAACTGTTCAGCTGTTACCGGGCTTGTGATGGCTCAAGTGGCGCACATCTCCCGTGAGGAGTGTGTGTGTGTGGGTTCTCCCTCTTGGAGAGCACCTCGACCGTTCCACACCAATGGCTCCACGTTGCCTGGAAGCCTCTGGAAGCATCCTCTCCTGGTTTCAGAGCTAAACAAACCTGCTCCTTGTTGTGGCGCCTGCTGCAGAGAGAGATGGATCACAAAGTTAAACCGCTGAACGACTTCCACTGTGTTTCTGTTTCACGTTGCTTAGCTGTTGTTGTTTTTATGGTGGCTGTCTTATTCACTATTTACTCTGTAGTTATTTAGCAGATGCTTTTATCCAAAGTAACTTAGTTACTGAATAAATTGTCATTTGTCTTGGTTTGTTTGTTTGTTGGATTTTCACAACTCTTATTTTTTACGTCAGCTTTTCAAAAGACTTTATGCTCCTTGTCGACTTACTGCTATGGTTATACATGCTCTAGTTCTAGTGATATATAATAGTTGATTAAAGTGGACCATTGCGGTGGTTGTGATGTACACACAGTGATTCACCGTGGTGTTGTTGTGTCTCAGAAGGCTGACTCTGTAACCTGGTGATATGCGGCTAATACAAGATGAAGGTTAGCTTGCTAGTGAGGAGAAGCGGGGGCAGTAGGAAAGCAGGATGAATACAATGAATCCAATGTATTATCTGGCAAACAAGATGATGCAAAGCTTGCATTGTTACCGTAACGAAAAACAAGAACTTGTTGTTCGCCTATTATGCCTTAAACCTCATACGAGGTGCAGAAAAGATAATGCAGCATTTCCCCCTGAATTAAAACAACATTTCCCATGACCTCTGCTGTGTCCTGTTGAGACACCTGGACTCTCTGGCAAACAGACTCACTCACATTCATGATTGATTTTTAATTATTTACTAATCTAACAATTTCATCTTACTTAACCTTTCTTTGCTTGTTTATTCTTCCATTATATCTGCCCTTCTAGCGCGTATCGCCATCCAAAATGTCCCTGGAAATGTGTTCTCTGTGTTCCTTCTCAAGGTTTCGCCCCTCTGGGTTTGGGGAGTATCTCCTGGTCCCCCAGAGGGCTTAGGGGAAGGGGTGTTGTTGTGTGTGACATCTTTTGAGACTGTGATTAAGGGAGATTCTAATACAGCAAACAGGCAAACCCCAAGCAGTATTTTGCATTCATTTTGTCTTTCGTGGGGCTATAACTAAGATAGATTGCGAATATCTGTGGTTCCCTCCCTCGGTCTAAGCTGTAAGTCGCTCCATGAGAGTTAGCTGGGAGTCCGAGGATGGAGATTTTGTCTTTTCCTGTTGGAGTGGCGTTGGGGGCTGGCCAGACAAATTGAAATGAGGTGGACACTGGAGGGTAAATAATGTCCTCCTCATAGGGCCTTGATTGAATTGTGACAAAGCCCAGTTTATTTACAGTGCCGTGTGGAGGAGCCATGCGGCCATGACTGCGCATGATAATCCCCATCGACCGGAGACCAGGGATGGAATCACCGTCGCCTCGTCACCCCTCCGACCGTAGCCGCTGGCTCCTCTTCGGTCTGCTCTTGACCTTTACATCGCCCACACCACCTCCTCCTCTTCCTCCACCTCCCCATCCCCTCCTCATCCACCTCGTCCCCATTGGCTTGATGCTCCTCCTTCTCCTTGATGTGGTGGTACCAAGCCCAGTGACAGTAACGCTCTCTCCCAGATTGGAGTGCTTGTAGACCAACCGAGCCATAGTTTTTTTTTTTTTTTTTTTTTTTGGGGGGGGTTGTTTACTTTCTCTGTGTGTGTGTGTGTGTGTGTGTGTGTGTGTGTGTGTGTGTGTGTGTGTGTGTGTGTGTGTGTGTGGTTGTGTGTGTGTGTGTGCATGTGTGGGAGTGTGCATTTATGTGTGTGTGTGTGTTCAAAAAAGGAAAAAAAAAGACAAAAAAGAGAAGAGCTCCGTGAGATTACCATAAAACACACCAGGATGGATGCTGCGTGGCCGTCCTGGCGGGGCCCGAACCGCTGTAATTACCAAGCATTTTGTTTGGCTGCATTGATGTGGTGTGGGGCTTCTGTCAGCGCGCCGAGCCCAGCACGCGGATGCGTCGCGTCGCAGCCAGCAACAGCTCCAAGCCTTTGATGATGGCTTGGCGCACAGTTCCTTCGTCAATGTCAGCCGTAACACTATCACACAGCGTCAAACTTTCCTGCAGACACTCAGCTGTCAGCCGGCGTGGCTATAGGTGCTGCTAGGACTCAAAGGCTCGGTCTGCCCCTAATAAGGGAGCCATGTTAGTACAGATGAACACCGTGCTGGTTGGTAGAGACAGGAGCACTACCTCTCTCTGTAGCATGGGAGGCTGTTGTACACGTGATGGTAGTCCTGTTGGCATGGATACGCACATCTTTAGGTACCTGAAAGGTCTCTTCAAATAAGCACACCCAATAATGATAATAATAATGATGAGGATGATGCTGCACGTCTATATTCACACATGAATGAGTTCACCAGAGCCGTGGGTCGGCTGAAGGCGGGGAGACGGTGTTGCGTAGTGGCACCTTCTTCAATCTGGGGGCGAAATTTGTTTTCACCATCGCGCGCATTCTCCTCTTCTGTGTGTTCCAGTTAATTAGAGAGGAAAGGAGCCGTGAACCGCACTACACACTGACGAATAATTTTCAGGAAAATAAGAAGTCACAGCAACATTATTGCAACTAATTGGTTATCAGTTGGCTCCAAATTGATAACGGGGTAGTTTGGACCTTTATTAGATTTCAGGCTGGTTGTGTTGGAAAGAGGACCAGCTTTCTCTTTGGATCAATAGGTCAACCATCGTGATACAGATGACTTTATTGACTCCTAGAGAAATTATTGTATTTTGTATATTTTCCATCATTCCACCATTTCATACATGTATTTTGAAATGACGAATGGGCTTATTTGAAATACTAGTCCCGGTTGTTCAATCATGCACATTTTAATGCTTGTGAGAGATTCTTAAAAAAAAAAAAAAACAGCACTTATCTGCACCACTACGAGAGGAATAAACTAGACATGATTGTACACGTCTGAAAACATGGGTTCAAGTGCGTTCAGAGTTAGAGTCCAGTGCTTGGCATGGAGGAGGTACCAGCGTATATGCTGTCTGCCTGTATGGCCTATGACTCATTGCAATACAATGATGTACAACCACTCTATATTACAGCGTCCAGTTAAAACGTACTTCACTACTGACAACTACTCTAGCGTCCATATATATATATATATATATATATATATAGATGGAGGCAACATGAAATGGTGATATCGACTGAAAGAGCAAAGGACTCCGTTATCATTAGGCATGGGGGCTGAACTTTGCTGAATTCAGCCGAAGAGTTGCTTCTGCGTTTCTCCCTCTTAAATAGACTTTTCCATCGTGGTTTTTTTGCAGAGAGGTCATGAGTCATTAAGAATCAGGTCGATGATGCCTTGATTCGTCTGTAATGCTGAAATCGAATCCCTCCCAACCTGTATCGACTCTTCATCTTTTGAACCTTGAAGAACATTGATTCACGTTTCAGCTAAAGAGAGGGGGAAAAAAGACTAAAAAAGAATATGAAATGAGTTAGCTCGTGTAACTTTTTAAGGGCTGAAAGATTGCTTCATCTTTATGCTTAGTAACTCACATTACTTACCACACGGGGGGAAATCAATTTGTGATGCTTAAACAGAAATGTGCCAATGTGGTTTTTGTTCACTTGAATAAATAAATCCATAGGGAAATAGTATGATACATCACGCGAACAATAAATCGCTCTCTTATTTCTTTGTCTTCAAGGCCGTCATTAAACACACATCTTATGGGTCCTTACAGATACTATATGAATCATTTCATTGTTGCTGATGTTTAACTTTGCATGGAGACCTTTTATTATATTTTATTTGATAAAATATACATCCCTCCCTTGGAGAGGATCACGACCGTTCACCCTCTGCTAAGCCAAAGCTGTTGTTTTCATTGCACCGATGAACAGCACTCAATGGCCCAACACTGCACTGTTTCCCCTTGTAACCACACACTGCATGCTGATAAATCACCTCTTGATAGATGGATCATCGGAGACCACACAAATCAATAACTGCCAACTTATTTTCTTTACATTTATTTTCCTTTGGTTTTTGGGCCCATAAAAGATGCATGCGTGGTGCCCACCGAGGCAGTGATAACAGTATTTACAGTGTTTGTACTGTTGTTGTTCTAGCGCGACGCAGTGCTGCTACTGTCTGGGGACACCAGGGGAGGGAGGCTGGGAGGTAACTCTGTTGGCACTTTGTGTTTTACCTCTGAATGCAAAACAATACACTTCTGCTAGTTCCTCCGAGTTAACCCCTGGCAAGCTGGTAAAGCCTCTAGTTAGTGAGGAGACGCTGGTAGAGTTTATACGTTATGAGACACTGCTAGAGTCTATTGATTAGGAGACCCTGGTAGAGTGTTACTTAGGAGACACTGGCAGTTGTAGGTACACTGGTACACTGATAATCTATGTTAGGAGACACTGGTACAGTCTATATTAGTGTCTCCTAACTAATAGACTGTACCAGTGTCTCCTAACTAATAGACTGTACCAGTGTCTCCTAACTAATAGACTGTACCAGTGTCTCCTTACTAATAGACTGTACCAGTGTCTCCTAACTAATAGACTGTACCAGTGTCTCCTTACTAATAGACTGTACCAGTGTCTCCTAACTAATAGACTGTACCAGTGTCTCCTAACTAATAGACTGTACCAGTGTCTCCTAACTAATAGACTGTACCAGTGTCTCCTTACTAATAGACTGTACCAGTGTCTCCTTACTAATAGACTACCAGTGTCTCCTAACTAATAGACTGTACCAGTGTCTCCTTACTAATAGACTGTACCAGTGTCT
>OMKI01054991.1:0-10437 GCA_900302315.1 Phycis blennoides
CACCCCCACCTCTGCTAGACTTAACTGCTTTAGTCCTCTCTCCTCCGAAGAGGTCCAGAGACTGGTCACATCCAACCATGCAACCACCTGTCCCCTCGACCCTATCCCCTCCTCCCTTCTCCAGGCCATCTCTACCGACATCCTACCGTCATCCTACCGTTCATCACCACCCTCATTAACTCTTCTGTCACCTCAGGTCTCATCCCAGCACCCTTGAAAAACTGCCAGTCAAACAACTCCTATATTGAAAACATCATGCTATTGACACATGAGCAGTTAACATATTTGATGTAACTTATTTTGCCACACGCTTGTATGGGCCTTCACATCATAATCAAAATGAATGTAATTAGGCATAAAAGCAAATTTATATGCAAGGAAATCAAGTTTAACAAATACATGTAATTTTACTCCAAATATAATCAATATTGGTGTGTGCAATACCATGTATTCAAGTTGGTAATTTACTTTGTTATAAAATATATCCACCTACAGTTTTGATCATAGGCTTGTCATTAAGTTATTTATTTCCACTATAACGCTTGTGTTGTTGATATTATTGTATTTAATGAGGCCTCATTGTATTTATTCTTACCATAGATTCCAGATGTGGTCAAGCAACCAGCCAGGATAGAGGAGAGGCCATCAGGTGCACTCTTTTCTCACATCAAGTACAAGCGAGACTCCCAGGAACAACGCATCAAAGAGGAGGCTATAGCTACATGGGTAGCCCGGACAGCCCACCCTCCACGGACAGTGGAAGATGAGGAATTCATCAACATGATGACTTTTAATTTCTGCTCTGAACAGAAAAAAATAGACACAATGCAATCTAAAAACAGTTTTAAAAACCTTTGTAACTTGTAACTTTGGGCCGCAGGTTTTTAATTGTGTTGGTTCGAACTAAAATACTCTTCAGAAGTTTATCATTTGTGAATGTGTCTCTTAAATCAGAACACCAGACACGTTTAACAAAGTTGCATTCAACAAAAATCATTCAACAAGTGTATTTTGTCATGTAATTTAACCAATATTTGAGATGTGTGAAACAGTATTTGACTGAAATGGTTATCAGAAATATTTGGTTAAAAAAAAGACTTAAATGTTTTGACTAAAACTTGACTAAGACATATTGAGTTCTCTTGAATAAAACTAGACTAAAATTAGACTTTTAGTCGACTAAAACTTGACCAACAAAAAAAGACATGTGAATGACTAAATATGACGTAAACTAACAACGACATTTGGCACAAGACTAAGACTACATTAAAAATAGGTGACAAATTAACACAACAGGTTACGTTAGTGAAGTCTTTTAAAATCTCTCGGTTTTCCTTTACCTTAGCATTGTGGATGCTAATGTTTAGTCTCCTGCCAAATCGATCCTTGGGGTTCCAAACGTTTTAAAAGCAACCTGGCTTTGAATGTGAGTGGTCGATCTTTCATGTTTGTTGAGGCTCCTTGGTACATTTTTCATGTCACAATATTCCGAGTTAGTCCAGAGTCAGACGTTATCAGGTTGAGAACAAAAGGCAAGGAAAGCAATAAATCGTTTAGCTCCGGCATTGGTCTTCCATTGGTTATCACCTTCTGTTTTGGCTGATAGTACAGTTTTGAGAATTTTTTTAAGATCAGATATATAATCCTCCATCTTGGGAGTTGGACGAAGAAGAGCAGAAAAATAACAAAAACCGCTGTAACGCACTTCACTTGGCGCGTTGAGACAACAAAATTTGACCTTTGAACTCTGAGCGTCCAAATCGGCAGTAACGGCTCACGTCCGCCCCCTTCAGGATGCGGCAGAGTACTGGTCTGCCTCACCTTGTGACACTTCTCTGCAGTTTTTGTCCGATCAGCAGGTAAAGATTATGTCACACAGCACACACATACATTGAATGTGTAGATTTTTATCCCCCGTTACCCGTCACCACCCAAAAATCTTTCTGCAAACATTATTTTGGTGACTGAAAAACAGAAACGGGCACGCGCAAATTCAGCAATTTTTACTTAAGAAATTGGTTTAAATTATTGAAATAAAGCAAAACCTTATTAGCTCAAATTGCCCTCCATAGTGTTGCCTTCTTACGGCGTTTTTTCCCAGACGGGTTCGTTCCCAATGGCTTTTCATAAAGTTTCGCTCTCGCGGTATCAAATCAAGGGACGTGATCTGTCCCATGCATCCTTTCCCAGCATCCTTTGCGTTCGACGTTTACGGAGATTATTTATTGGACTTTATACGTTATGTGGGGTTAAGATGTTTTGTTTTTTTTTCATTTTCAATATTTATTGTCCATCGTTGTTATTGTCACCTCGCAAGCTATTCAGTCACAATTTATGTTGGTGACCGTCACTGAGAGTGGCTGTTAAATAAATGATATCGCGGCAATTACCTCTTTCTGCAGGACTTTCAGTAGTAATTGCTATTGACTGGTTCCTATTTGAACTTGGCGCATACATCAGGTCTCCCTAGTGGTTTCCCAGTGTTAGTTGAGTTCAGTGAAGCTTGTATCTTGCTATTAGGCTGTTAAAGCCTTAGCGTGGTACAGGCGCGATGGCGTGGTGGAGTAAATTCAATCCCCGCTGCTGGTTAATGAAGTGCGGGGTGCGTCCGAGGAAGGAACGGCAGAAGGACGCATTGGCCAAGGAGGCCAAGTTGGTGGAGCAGAGGCAGTCACTGCTGACGGCCGCGAAGAAGAAGCTGCAGGAGAAGGAGGAGAGGAAGGTACAGGAGAAGGACGTGCTGGCGAAGAAGGTCCGGGAGATGATAGAGAAGGAGGCTGTTGAGAAGGTGTTGCTGCAGGAGCAGAAGGCACGGGTGAAGGAGGCAATGAAGGCACAGGAGAAGGAGCTGCTGCAGGAGAGGAAGGCACAGGAGAAGGAGGCGATGAAGGAACGGGAGAAGGGGATGCTGGCGAAGCAGGCTCAGGAGAGGGGGAAGAGGACGGTACATCAGGAGATGAAGGCTCAGAAGATCAAGGCACTTCTGGAGAAGAAGGCACAGGAAGGGAGGGAGACACGGGAGCAGATAGTGAAGATGGCACAGGAGGAGAGGAAGGCATGGGAGCGGGAGGTGAAGAAGAGACAGGAGAACAGAAAGGCACGGGAGCAGATGAAGGATAAGGCACAGGAGGAGAGGAAGGGACAGCAGGAGAATATTGCACAGGAGATAAAGAACGAACAGAAGAAGGACAAGGAGGCACAGCAGGCGATGAAGGCAGAGAAGGAGGCGGAGCTGAATAAACGGCAGCAGAAGGTGAAGAGGGCATGGATGGAGAATAAGGCGAAAGAGGGGAAGCCAGAGGTATGATTGTTTTATTAGGTATTCAGTGGTTCTTTACTTTGTATGTATTATTATTATTATTATTATTATTATTATTATTCCAGATTAGTAACGGTCATATTTCAGTGGTTGCCTGGTAAAACGTTTGCAAGTTGGTCCAATATATTCGTATTCCCAGCAAGCAGGTCTCCTAAAAATCTGTGACGATTCGCCCATAAGGGGCGCTGGAACTCACAATTCGCGAATCTGATTGAAACTTTTTCACCAAGAGTGAATCCACCATCTTACTCTGTCTCCACCCTTAAATCACGCCTAAAAACGCACTTATTCCGGCACACTCTGTCACACACTGACCGTGTATGCCACTACTGTTACTTGGTTTTTACTGTTCAATGTACTGTTGTTGTTTATGAATGTCTTATAAGGTGTCCTGAGTGCTTTGAAAGGCGCCTTTAAATAAAATGCATTATTATTATTATTATTATTATTATTATTATTATTATTATTATTATTATTAAAAGTAATCTATCCATGTCTGACACCACATTTCTGCTTTGCTAGCCCGAGAAACGTGTCGAAGAAACACCGGTGGAGCGACTTCCCTTAGACAAGGAGTTTTTTCTGACACAGATGGTATGATGTTTGTGATGCTTGTGACTTGTGATGATACATAAATGTAATGATTTATGTACATACGTTTAATACGCATATTTTGTACATAGTAAAATAACAATAGCTATGATAATAATAATAATTCAGTACATAATAATTGTACCTTCATTTCGTACATAAATGATTAATAATAATAATAATGTTTAGTACATACATTCAATAATTTATGTGGATAACATTTTTGATACATTTAAGTTAACCTGATCAATATAACCATGATATGTAATAACTACAAGCCACCACAGCCGTTTTTTTTATCTTGTTATTTCTTTCTCATGGGGAAGTGCTGGTTGATCGGCCTCTGTGTCATGGTAAACAGGACAGCAGTGGATACAGTGTGAGTTATGTTATCGTACATGATTTTATATTGCCTGAAATAACATGTTCTTCTCTTCCACCCTTCTTGGCTAGGACATGACTCTTGCCTTTCCCTCCAAGTTAGCACTCTTGAGGAAACACCATGAGGACATGAAGGAGAGGAAGAGATTGACAACAGAGCCCCTGGTATTATATTTAATTTATTTTATGTGTGTGTGTGTTTCATAAACTATTACATTCACGGCAACAAACTACTAATTACACAGTTGCAATTAGCCCGATTGTGCAGCTGCATATGGCAAAGACAATATATAAAATATAAATTCAATGCAGTTTTAAGCTACATAGTAATGCAGACATAGAATATGCTTTGAGCTCATCCTTTCAAAACATCTGTGCATGCGCCGCGTTTATTTCAATTATTAAAAGAAAAGCATTTCAAACACTCCTACTACTATAAGTCGTTTGTGTACAATAGGGTACATTGTGGATAATATTTTGGAATATTTAAGATCAATATAACCATGATATACAATTACCACCAGCCACCACAGGCCGGCTTATTTCTTGTTATTTCTCTCTCATGATGAACTGCTGGTTTATCTACCTTATCTTCTTCATCAAAGACTAGTTGACCCGTTGACTAGTTGATCTAATATTACTAATAATCTAATACACTGCATGTACAGATTGTTTAATGATAATTAACAGTTAAGGTATGCGTAGTCGCTTTGTACATTATTTCATGCACCATGAAATGTAATCTATTCTCTACCTTCTCCACTTCTACTTTGCTAGACCATGAAGATGGACCTCTTACAAAAAGTGATGAGGGCGTTTGGACAAGATAAAATTGTATGTATGATACCTGTTCTTTATTTATTTGAATTTAATCATTTATGTATAATAAGGTACATTGTGGATACCATCTGAGTTGTTAGCATTATCAATATAACCATGGTATATAATAACCACAATCCACGCAGGTTTGTTTAATATCTCGTTATATCTGTGTCACCCCCGCGCTCCTTCACTGGAGTGCTGGGCCGTGGACACAGTGTGTGTAATTGCATCATACATAATATAGTGTTGCACGAAATTTAATCTTTTCTTTTTATTTTCCACCACCACCCTTGACGGCTAGACCCCAGCCAGTGATATCATCCAAGATTTGCTGACGAAATGGCGCTACAAAGGTTTCCAGGGGAGGCCAGTTTCTGAGAACTACAAATACTTAGAGTTATTCTTGGAGAGCAGACTAAAGTCCGAGTGGGCATCCTACTTGAATTCGATGTCGGATGAAAACTCAAAGGTTGGTATTCTTGGCTGGTTGATTTGTACCCATATGTGCAAAATATAATGCAATTCACATTTAAGCTACAAAGTAATGTGGCCAGCAATGACAGAATATTCGTAGTGCCGGAAAGCCATTCACAGCTTACAAAATGGTACAGCAATTACAAGTACAAGTACAAGTACAAGTAATAAGCAAGCTATCTGAACACAAATATGTATTGCACATAAGCATGCACACATTGATTTAACTGCACAATATATAGCGTGTCATGGCGTACAGTGTCACAGAATGAATGTCATGGATACGGTGTGAGTAATTTAAGTTGTACGCGATACAGCCTGAAATTTAATGTTTTATCTAACATCATCCTTCTTTGTGATCTCCAGACCAACACCGCAGAGGAACAGCCGGAGAGCTGGGCGGAGAGAGCAGCGAGGGAAGGCCTGCCTAAGCCAATGGTATGATCTGTTACATAAAGCAATAGTTACTACTACTTCTATGTTGACACATAATGCATGATGTGAACAGCAGTATACTTTGAGTGGCTAGTATTCCTTTTGAACACTTTTTGAAAGGCACGTGTAGTTGCATGGTACATGATTACAGTGTTAAACGGAATCCATTATCGTCCTCCACCCTCCCTCTTGACTTCTAGATTGAAGGGGACCCAGAGGTTACAGACATCCTGCAAGAACACCAGAAGATGCTCTGGGAGTTTGGGCTGTCTATGAAGATGGAGGACTTGATCCCAGACAGCCAATATCACCGGGCTCTGCGGGACGCAATGGGCCTATCGGTATGATATTTCTTGATCTTTCTGGTTGACTATTGTACATCATAAATGGTGTGTATGTGTGTGTGTGTGTGGGGGGGAGAGTACAGCTTTAACTAGTACAATAACTAATAAAGTGATTTGATACAGCGTGAAACGTAACCTATTATCTACCTCCACCCTTCTTCATCCCGCAGGCCTGGCAGGACAACCAGGCCGGGCAGGATGACCAGGCTGGGGAGGACGACCAGGCTGGGCAGGACGACCAGGCCGGGCAGGACGACCAGGCCGGGCAGGACGACCAGGCCGGGCAGGACGACCAGGCCTGTGAGGACGACCAGGCTGGGCAGGACGACCAGGCCTGGCAGGACGACCAGGCTGGGCAGGACGACCAGGCTGGGGAGGACGACCAGGCCGGGCAGGACGACCAGGCCGGGCAGGACGACCAGGCCTGGGGAGGACGACCAGGCCTGTGAGGACGACCAGGCTGGGCAGGACGACCAGGCCGGGCAGGGCTACCAGGCCTGGGAGGACGACCAGGCCTGGCAGGGCTACCAGGCCTGGCAGGACGACCAGGCCAGCGTCAGTGAGCTGGGGCCTGGGCAATTGGTATGATCTTTTGTGTGTGTTTCTCATAAAGTTCTACAGTAACTACAAGCACTAATAATACGCTTGCATATAATACAGCGTCATTTCATTGTACAGGATTTGATATTGCGTGAAATATGATCTGTCCATGTCTACCACCACCCATCTGCCTGTCTAGGAACGGAGGGCTATCATGAACCCGCAGGATCTATGGCTCGAGGATTGTTGTGAGGAAATTGATTTCAGGCATCTGGTATGATCCTTTTAAATTTGTTTTTATTTCTAACATTTTCCAAGCGACTTCTTAAGAACCATCAGCCCAAAGTCACTTATTACAAGCAGACACTACACTCAGAGTGCAGTGGTTCCGTTAAAACATTTCTGCTGTCGCTTGGTGGGAACAAATAACACGCCTCTTGCACCAGATTAGAGTAGCCCCAATCAATCTCACTCCTCGTGAGTAGTTTAGGGGATGTCCCTGTCACTCAGGGAATAGTGCTTTTCCTCGGGAGAGTGCTCAGAACTCTTGAATCACCATGTGTAACATCTGTAATGGCATTTCAATGACCGTCACTGAGAGTGGCTGCTAATTAAATCAGATGGTGGCAATTCTCCCGCGATCGCCAGGACTCTCAGTGGTTTTTACTATTGTCTGTTTCCGTATTGGACAAAGATCATACAGCTGGTGGTATTTGGTAGTGGTATCGCACAGTGTATAATCTTGTTCAGTGAAGTCGGTATAGTTAGGATGCTATTTGTCTGTCTAAGCCTGAGCGCAATCCGGGCGCAATGCAGTGGGTGGCGTAGTTTTGATCCCCGCTTCTGGTTATCGGAGCAGGAGGCAAGGGAAACGCGGAAGCAGCTGCTGCTGAAGGAGGCACAGGAGGAGACGAGGAGGCAGCAGGCACAGGTGAAGAAGGTGGCGGCGGAGAAAATGGCGATGGAGATGAAGGAGAGGAAGCAACAGGAGAGGAACGTGGTGGCGAACAGGAGGGAGCTGGCGAAGGCGGCACTGGAGGGGAGGAAGGAACAGCGGGAGAAGATGGTACAGCGGGTGAAGAAGGAATGGGAGAAGCAGAAGGAGGAGGCACAGCAGGAGAAGAGGGCAAAGGAGCAGGACACAGAGGCGGAGAGGAAGAAACGGCAGCAGAGGGTGAAGAAGACATGGGAGGAGAGGAAGGAGAAAGAGGCTAAGCGAGAGGTATGGTGGCTTGTTTTATTTTATTTATAACAATAGTTATGATGATAATAATTCAGTACATAATAATTGTACATACATTTAATTGCGTGAGATATGATCTGACCATGTCTACAACCACTCCTAATTAAACCCATTATGTTTTTGAAAAAAAAGGCTTTCTTGGCAGCGATTCGCTTGAATATAAAGAAGGAGAGGATAAGCAGAAGGGAGGAAGAGTTGAAGCAGAAGAGGAAGGAGGAGAGGAAGAAGGAGGAGAAGAAGAAGAAGATCAAGGAGAATAAACCGAAAAATCCACTGGAGGAGGAAAAAAATGACCTGAAACATTGGGCAAAGCATTTTGAGGAGAACCCCTCCATCGCTACAAATGATTTACTCATGAATGGCTGGGTCCACCTCAGTAAAAAGGCCAGGCAATTGGCTTCTAAGTGGTGTCACCAGGCCAGGGAGGACGACCAGGCCGGGCAGGGTGACCAGGCCGGGGAGGATGACCAGGCCTGGCAGGGCGACCAGGCCAGGGAGGACGACCAGGCCTGGCAGGGCTACTAGGCCGGGGAGGACGACCAGGCCTGGCAGTGAAATCTCCTCAGTGGAATCTCTGCTCAAGACTCTTCCGTGACATCATCTCCTCAGTGGAATTCTCTGCTCAAGACTCTTCCGTTACATCATCTCCTCAGTGGAGTCTGCTCCAGACTCCAAGTGACATCATCTCCTCAGTGGAGTCTCTGCTCGAGGCTCTAATTTGACTTAATCTCCTCAGTGGAGTCTCTGCTCAAGACTCCTCCATGACATCATCTCCTCAGAGGAGTCTCTGCTCGAGGCTCCCCTGTGACATCATCTCTTTAGTTGAGTCTCTGCTAAAGACTCCCGTGACATCTCCTCAGTGGAGTCTCTGCTCCAGACTCCAAGTGACATCATCTCCTCAGTGGAGTCTCTGCTCCAGACTCCTCCGTGACATCATCCTCAGTGGAGTCTCTGCTCAAGACTCCTCCGTTTCATCATCTCCTCAGTGGAGTCTCTGCTCAAGACTCTTCCGTTTCATCATCTCCTCAGTGGAGTCTCTGCTCAAGACTCCTCCGTTTCATCATCTCCTCAGTGGAGTCTCTGCTCAAGACTCTTCCGTTACATCATCTCCTCAGTGGAGTTCTGCTCAAGACTCCCCCGTGACATCATCTCCTCAGTGGAGTCTCTGCTCCAGACTCCCCTGTGACATCATTTCCTCAGTGGAGTCTCTGCTCAAGACTCCTCCGTGACATCATCTCCTCAGTGGAGTCTCTGCTCAAGACTCCCCTTTGACATCATCTCCTCAGTGGAGTCTCTGCTCCAGACTCCCCTGTGACATCATCTCTTTAGTTGAGTCTCTGCTAAAGACTCCCGTGACATCTCCTCAGTGGAGTCTCTGCTCCAGACTCCAAGTGACATCATCTCCTCAGTGGAGTCTCTGCTCCAGACTCCTCCGCGACATCATCTCTTAATTGGAGTCTCTGCTCCAGACTCCAAGTGACATCATCTCCTCAGTAGAGTCTCTTCTCAAGACTCCTCCGTGAGATCATCTCCTCAGTGGAGTCTCTGCTTGAGGCTCTAAATTGACATCTCAATGGAGTCTCTGCTCAAGACTCCTTTGTGACATCATGTCAGTGGAGTCTCTGCTAAAGACTCCCCTGTGACATCTTTTAAGTGGAGTCTGCTCAAGACTCTTCCGTGATATCATCTCCTCAGTGGAGTCTCTGCTCAAGACTCCCCTTTGACATCATCTCCTCAGTGGAGTCTCTGCTCCAGACTCCCCTGTGACATCATTTCCTCAGTGGAGTTCTGCTCAAGACTCCTCCGTGACATCATCTCTTCAGTGGAGTCTGCTCCAGACTCCAAGTGACATAATCTCCTCAGTGGAGTCTCTGCTTAAGACTCCCCTTTGACATCATCTCCTCAGTGGAGTCTGCTCCAGACTCCAAGTGACATCATCTCCTCAGTGGAGTCTGCTCAAGACTCCTCCGTGACATCATCTCTTCAGTGGAGTCTCTGCTCAAGACTCCTCCGTTTCATCATCTCCTCAGTGGAGTCTGCTCCAGACTCCAAGTGACATCATCTCCTCAGTGGAGTCTCTGCTCCAGACTCCTCCGTGACATCATCTCCTCAGTGGAGTCTCTGCTCAAGACTCCTCCGTGAGATCATCTCCTCAGTGGAGTCTCTGCTTGAGGCTCTAAATTGACATCTCAATGGAGTCTCTGCTCAAGACTCCTTTGTGACATCATGTCAGTGGAGTCTCTGCTAAAGACTCCCCTGTGACATCTTTTAAGTGGAGTCTGCTCAAG
>OMKI01054998.1:14510-24944 GCA_900302315.1 Phycis blennoides
CCAGGTGTCCAAGCTGTGCAACAAGACGGTGAGCGAGGCGTGGGAGAGTCTCCAGGAGGGCGTGCCGGGCGTCACCGTGTGCCGCGCCGTCGCCGCCCTCAGCATCCTGCTCTCCAAGGACCCGCTGGACCCCCGAGAGCCGGGCTACCAGCCCCCGCTGGACCCCCGGCAGCCGGGCTACCAGCCCCCGCTGGACCCCCAGCAGCCGGGCTACCAGCCCCCGCTGGGCCTCCACACTCCCCAGCCGGAGGGGGCGCGGAGGGACCAGGCCCAGCGGGGGGACCCTGGTGGTCCCTGTTCACAACACATGCCGTCTGGCGCAAAGAGAGCCCGCCTGGAGCAGGGAGACAGAGACCTAGCATCCACGTCGTTGGTCTGACTTTGACTTAAATGATGCAAACAGGGACGGGGTTTTTTAGGTATATGTTCAAATGTTTCAGGTTTGATTTTATTACATTTCTTAAGCACTGGAGAGATGACAATTGACCATGCCCTAAATTGAAATCACAATCATAGCATTTGTTGAAATATTCTTGATATTTGTTCTGTTAAATTTAATAAAGAGAGCACAACTGATGCATGTTCATTACCTGCACGATTATTTTAAACTACATCTATCTGTGGTAGAAGAGAAGCTATGCAAACACACGCAGGGACTGCATAGTGAACATGCTAACATACAACACCTGCGCCAGGAGCAGATCCCAGACTGACACTTAAGAGCCATGAATAAGGGCAGTAGTTTTTGGTTTTGCCTTTTCTTTTGTCTTAGTTATTTCAACTGGGATTACTGTGAAATGATCCACTATATTTTGTTTTTATTGTATAGGACTACTCTTATAACAGTGCTACATTGTTCAATATATGCCTTTTTGATGATAGTGATAATAATAATAAACATTATCAAACTCAAAAACTCTATGAATGAAGATTGACTCAAATAATCCCGACGACATCAGCCGAATGGTAATATTGAACAGAATAAAGATTTACTGCATGCATTCTTGACAAAATTGGACAACAAAAATTGGTCTGTTCAATCCATACATCATTTCTCGGTCCATGTTTGGCAATGACGCTACACGCATGCGCGGTATCGTCGGTCGCCGGTGCCTACGTGAGGAGCTGTCTTCTCGCCAAGCTAGCGCAGTCCTTCCAAATCATGTTCAGAGCAGCCGTCCGTCTCTCAGTCTCCGGGGTCCGGAGTTTAACCCGTGTGCAGCCAGGGTACCAAGGTATCGTCAGAGCATTTTACAGTTTAACTGGATTATTTTGTGTCGGTAGAAGAATACCGGCTCATTAAAATGCAATTATTGGCTAACATGTGAGCTAGCTCGTGCTAGCCCGGTTGAATGAATATCGCGCTTAAAACTAAAAAATGTGGTGGTGTTTTACGCAAAATAACATACATTGTCAATGTTGTCATTTGTACATGTGGGCATTGAAAGCGGGGTGTTGAACTGTTCGCATTCGAGGATCTCTGTGAAGTAGCCCTGTGTCCTTGCCGTGACCCACTTGGGGCCCTGCTAGCTACTAGCTAGCGCCGACAACAACGCTAGCGTGTACTGTACCGACCCTAACGCTTGTGCTGTACACGTTGCTAGTCGTTTCACTGTCGACTCTACTAGCAGATCAGAGTCTGTAAATATATCCTGTCAACCTACCCAGCTTTCTGGGTAGGTCGGTCATGCCTTTTACACTGGCGTGGGTCCATCTGGAAGGCAGCGTTTTTACCTTGCATGACCTTAAGTGCGTTAGAGTTGTGCAATGATGGGACTGGTTCTGTATGAGTGGGCCACTGACGCCGTGTTTCAGACCCGAGTGACGGTTTGTGTGCCGTGCAGGTGCCTTGGCCGCGAGGTGTTACTCCGCGGGGAAGGAGGAGACGGATGAGGAGTTCGATGCTCGCTGGGTGACCTACTTCAACAAGCCTGACATCGACGCATGGGAACTGAGGAAAGGCGAGTACCTGACGTGATGATGTAAACATTTACACAAAGTACCACTTGTCAACAACATTGTCTGGAGGGAGGCGATAAGGTAAACGGATGGATTTGCTATCTTGCTATTTGACCAGTTGATTCACCCCAGCGTAACTCATTTTCTACATTATATTGAACATGGGAATTTGGCATTATCTAACCAAAATGCTGTTGCATCGGCCTGAGACAGTTGTTTTTTACTTCCTGCTCTACTATGTCATCAAATGAAAAGGTTGGCAGTTTGCTGCACTTCACAAGCCAAACAGGGATCGTATTTACTTCCTCATTACAGCAATGTTTAAACCACAGCTACATGCAAGGCGTGCTATCGCAGTAATGCCTGAAAAATGTGCGTAGCAAGCTGCCACTGGTTCTGTTGAAGGTGAGATGTTGCATAGCTTACCTTGTATACCTTTGAACGTTGGAAAGCACAACAATAGCCCATAGATGCCACATTGAAGCGTGGCACTAGCAGCTCTGTAAGGGCGAGGTACAGTTTTCCTCCACAACACAATACGTGTCCATATTCATATTCAGCATTTCTGCACACTTTGGGAGTGAAGGTTGTATCAGAACGTTCCCATCGATTGCGTGGGTGTCGTCGTGAAGCGATTCTGACCTCAAACTAAAGGAGCCTTTCCTTGTCCTTCCTCAGGGATGAACACCTTGATCGGATATGACCTGGTGCCCGAACCCAAGATTGTGGACGCGGCCCTGAGGGCCTGCCGGAGGCTCGATGACCTCGCCAGCGCCATCCGCATTCTGGAGGCCATAAAGGTACGGCCTCTGTCTGCAGTAAGGCCTCCTGGGTGTGTCTTTGTTTCTTTGTCCTGGAAACGAGGAAACAGGCGCTTGACGGGACACGTAGCCGTCGTCTTGGTTCATTCAAACCATGTTGTTGTTGTTGTTTTTTCGTCCCAGGACAAATCTGGCCCCCACAAAGACATCTACCCGTACGTAGTGCAGGAGCTGCGGCCCACCCTGGATGAGCTTGGGATCTCCACACCTGAGGAGCTGGGCTTTGATAAGTTATAATCCGGTACGTATTCACATTGGGGTTGTAAGACGTGTCCTCGGCCTCCTCAGCCGGACTCTGTTCAAACTAAAACTTCCTGTTTTTATTCCAGTTCTGACAAAGTGGACATCACCAAAACTACTTCTTTGGGACATCTTGTGTTTATCTTTGCTTTGTGGAGTTTTATGTGTGATATTTAATTTGGCCTTTATTATGTTGCTTGTAATATATATTGATGAACCTAATAAAGGACTATTAAACTAATAGAGCTATTTTTGTGTCACACATGGGCATGGGGTCATTTATGTAATTGACTACCATGACATACTCATGATTTGCCACTAGAGAGCAGCATTTCCTGTGAATGTAAAGAAAAATTGCTGTAAGTTTCCTCAATCTGTCTTCATTTCAGGGAAAATAATGTTGTAATAAACTCGATTACATTGCATTTGGGTCTTGAGTTGATTCTTCTACACTTGGTATTGAATGGTGCAAGAATGTATGGTGACTGATTTTAGACAATTGTTTAATGTATTTGTACATTGTATAATCATTCTGCAGATATTAATATTTGTAAATGGCTTTCTCTGATATATCACTAGGCAGTTTAATATATTAAAATTTAGCTATGCAGCCTGTATTATAGCTATGTACACTGTATTCTAGATTTTTTATAGATCCACATTTAGTAGGACAGTAAAACGTACTTTCACTGAATTCGTCTTGCTAGATTGTGTTGACCGTTGAAAACAAAACCATTAAAGAAAAGTAACAGAATTAAGCCAATGAAATGCAAGCGTGAAACTGATTCGGAAGGTATTCTAAGCAGTATCGCAGTCTAAAAGAAGATTAATGCTGCTGCGACTACTTTTCATTCATCACGATCAAAACAATCCTTGCGTATTTGAGGCCTCCGCTCATGTTGTTTCCCCACATACAGTATTGAGTGATCAGTAGTGAACAGAGCTGCGCAGGGGACGCAGCCTTGGGGCGGGCCTTTCATTCATTCACATTGGGGGTGTAGACAATCAGTCAGACAATCAAACATGTGAGTATTTCCACGGGCGGTGACGAGAGGGAGACGCACAGCGTTACCAAACCGTGGCTCAATTTTTACCGGGTGGTTTATTTTTACCCGATTGCGTTGCTGTGCGCTCAAAATAACGTCGAAACGGTGGGATATGTATTCTTCTTGATATCTACCGTGCGTGTTATTTGACTTGAAGAAAGAACGAACAACTAGATTAAGGCCCTCCAGTCATGATGGATTACTCAAAAGCGCAAATGGTGAGTTTCGACTGAACCCAAAGAAGAGAAGTCCAGGCGAGTTTGTAGTAGAAACAAAGCGAGCTAGTCCGAAGTTTTCAGGAAGATATAGTGGTGGTAATATTTAGTGATTTGTAATTATTTTGTTTTAACGTTGATCAAATGGTGCATGGGCAGCTTCGTGTGTAAATGAACGAACTTTTAAGACTACATCTGAGCCTATGCGCTACTCTGTCCACGGAAATGGCATTTCTGTTCGATTTCGTTCTATTTCCAATTAAATAAATGGAGGGTGTTTATTTTGTAATTCCTATCATTGCATTATGTGTTCAAATTGTGCCTACTTCACATGGATTTTTTTAGCGGTAACCCGGTTTCTAGCGAACACGGTGTAAACAATGTAATCGCGTAGACAATGTTTAACCATGTGACTTTAAAGCCATTTCTAAGTAGCCTATTGGCTGTTGAGGGAAATAACGAGTCATTTTTCTTTAAATCTCACTCTTTGGCTATATGGAAATATTGAATATACGTTGAAACGGATTGTTTATTTAACATTTTTGCATTAAAATGCAAAATAAAAAAATGTAAATGTTTTTTTCCCCTGAATCAGGAGGGCAGTTCAGCAGGAGCAGGAATACACCAGGGGAACCCAACCGGAGTGAAGCTGGAGGCCGTGATGGAACATCTCCAGAGACAACTGGAGGCCAAGCTGGACCATCCCGAGAAACACCTCCAGCAAGCCCAGCTCCTCTTCGCCAAGCACTCAGCCGAGTCCCGGGCCTTCGGTTCCGTTCCAGACTCCGCCTACTTTGGCAGAGGTTCCACAGACGGCAAAACCCAGCGGGCCGGGCCCCAGGCCTTCAGCGGCGAGGCCGTCCGGAGGGGGGAGCTGGCCGAGAGCTTTTACGACGACGAGGAAAGGAAGCTGGACGAGAGCGAAGGCACCGACGAAGAGGAGGAAGAGGACGACGAAGAGGAGGAGGACGAGGAGGAGGGCGCGTCGAGGAAGAAGCCGCGGCTCCAGCAGGACCCCGCCGCCGCCTACTATTCGGCGCTCTCCCTGGCGGCCTACTCCTCCTCGCCGCTGGCCGCCGCGCCTCCCCCCGCCGCGCCTCCCCTCGCAGTGAAGGAGGAGCCCGAGGAGAAGGTGCCGGTGTCCTCCGAGCGCCACAGCTTCACGTCTCCGGACGGCTTCGCAGACTGGAGCTTCGACGAGCCGCCCAGACAGGTGAGACCCGTCGCCCCAGAACCGTCACCCCAGAACCCGACCGACCGGCTGCTCTGGGTGATGGCCCGGCCCCTGTTTGTTTGGGAGGCCTTTTAATCCCCTTTTTGAACATGGGTCTAGCCTCGGAGAACATGGGTCTAGCCTCGGGACCCCAATGTATTTCTTTGGGGGGCGCGACATCAACACAAAAATCAAAGCTGTCTGCCAACATTGCAGCACTCCACAATGTGTGCCGTTGGAAACAAAAGGCTACAACAACTGGTGCTAACTCACTGGATGAAGCCATTGGAACGTGACTCACCATTGTGTCAGTGTTGGTTCATTCATGGGCTTCTTTCCAAAGGTTAAGGTTTGGCATGAGCTCAGCGGCCCGCGTAGAAATACCCTTTCGATTCGCGACCTACCAGTCGAGAATCCCTGCTGTTGAATGTTGTCCTCCACAGTGATGTAATGTAATGTAGTGATCTGCACAACCACTGAAAAGGGAGGGCTTTAAACTGAACGAATCTCTTCCAATATCTATTTTAGAGATGCCTCAGGTCCCTTTAGAGCATGCTGAGTGTTGTGTGTGTGTGTGGTTTGCATGTGTTTCATGTGTTTGCGTTCATTACTGTTGACCTTGCACCTGCTGTGAGTTTAAGCCATTTTTGCATGGCGCCCTGGTCAAAGCAGAGTCCTTTCTGGCAGAGTGCCCGCTGAAATGGTGTTTATTTAAGTGGCCGGGCTGGGATCACGCTTTCTGCCTGGCCAGCCTCGTGTCCCGGCTCCTGGCTTTTCCAAAGGGGTTTTTATTTTTTGCAGCTGACTCAGCTAATTGGAGCTGGCTCTGGGCCCAAGCCGGCTGCCTCTGTGTGTGTGTTTAAGGTATGACTTAGAATGGAGAGCCAGACTATCAGCGCACAGAACAGATTTAGGCTTGAAATAATGTCCTTGAGGTATAATGGCCGGAATTGCCGAGCCAATATGTGATTCCTAGTTTTTAACTCCAAGTGAAGCATGTTGTCTGGGCTCTCCACCAGACTCCAGACTCGACCAGAGGGCAGGAACTTACGCTTCAGTTTGCGGGTGGTTTTTGGTGCCTGTGTGTCTTCCTTCCTCGCGGTGGGCTCTGTGATTCGTCACATCGTGGGGCAGGAGTGGAGAGAGGCCCCTCGTAGATACAATAACAATTAGCGGAGGCCTTCAGAGACGTACAGTAATGTCACAGCTGCAGCGCCCATGCGAGTGTGTTCTGCTCGGAGGAGTTTATTTACTGTACGCAGCATAGTTATTTTTTCCTGTAAAGTGCCTTTTTTTTTTTCCATCACTCATAATCGGCCAACAGGTTTTGGGCGACACATCAGAGTTTCACAAATACTTCATCGTAAATTACTCACCCGCTTCTTATTTCCGTCAGAGGACTTTTCCCAGGCAACACTTCCCCTGCTGTTAACCGTCTCATGAGGAGACCATCGCATACATTAGCTGTCGCTTGGCAACACTTAATGGCAGCTTGACTCAGCTGCATGTAATCAATAGGGACGACGCCATTGTTGTTGAGGCAGGAGAATGAGAATGGTGGCTTGTTTCCTTTGAACCAGGCACACGCAGAAGACGAAATGCAAAGGTTGTTTCTTCAAAATAATTCATTTAAGTACAGATGCGACTCTGGTCTCGCGTGCCTATTTTTAGATCGGGAGATGAATCAATTATGGTGCTTTTAGTTTTAGAAATAAATACCCGAGTGGTATGAATTCTTCCCCTTTACTGTATTGAAAGGCTTTTTGATGGCAACTTTGAAGAGATGTAAGATATGTTCATGAGTTTAGCCAAATAAGGGTATTGCCAGATTAGATTGGCTTCTGAAGCACATTCAACCCTGAGTGCTTAGTTTATATTTGGCAATAATGTGTTGGAACAAATGGACTGATTGGCTGTGAAGATGTGTAATACAATATGTCAGGCCTACTTTAAGGCTTCGGTAGACAACCAGAGAGGCCTTTACTTTTGAATTGTTAGGAATTTGTAATTTCTTTGCTGTGTTTTTTTATTTCTCTTTTTAAAGCTTTGTTTTTGAACGGGCTTGTATTTTGACTGTGTGTTGTCTGGATCGTAATTACCTCACAAACAGTCTTCATTTTAGCGGTTGTAACTTCCGGGCACTTTTTTCAAACAGGGAATTTTTGTGTTGAGTTGTGCTAATTGGACTGTTATTTAGCCCACCTCCTGTTGAAAGCCTTTGTTCAGCTCCATGGCTGTTGAATGCGCTTTGTTTAAGGTGTGGTTGACCACAACCATTAAATTGGTTACAATGGTGGATAAAAGGCCCTATCTCCTCACAGTCCCCTGCCACCGCACAGCAAGGGGCCGGAGAAATCAGTTCTTCCCGAGAAGCAAAGTAGAGGCCCTGTAATTCGATTTGGATTAAAAATTGACCCCCACCCCCTGAGGTTACAGTGTTTGGTATTTTTTGGGGTGGGGGGGGGGGGTTGTGTGTTTATTGGCACAGTGCCCGAACAGAGGAATCATTGTCATGAAGCTCTTCATCGCAGACTCTACAGAACGCGCTGTGAGCCATTTTGTTCATTTCTTGGGTAATATCAGCAGTTGGAGGAGCAAAGAATTTTGTCAAAACAAAAATGGCACCTTTTAAATTTAGAAAGACAAAAAGAAAGGGGAGAGGGTGGGAGGGTCAGGGGGATAAAATGCTGAATGAATGGAAATGTTCTCCGCCGTAAATGCTGAATGGTATCTGGACTCCCATGGCTGTATGTGTGAAAGCTCTCGGAGCAATTAACTGAAAGGTCTTTGTTGATGGATCCACAGTAGGTCCCACTTGGTCATCAATAAAAGCTGGGAAGCGGGGGAAGGGATTCATTTTCACTTGATGGCCAAAGGCCTGAGATGTTTATCTACCTTGGCCATCAATGGGAGCTGCAGACTCACCAGGACGGCTGAGCTGACACCTTTTTAGATTCCAATGCCTGGTGCCAAGATGGCTCTCAGGGTGCGGAGTCTTTTCTTTTCTTTATCTCAAGATCTCAGAGCTGATTCATGAAAAGATTTTTTTATTTTATTTTATTTACGAACAAAACCAAGCAAGTAAAAAAAAGTGTTGTAAATGAGATGGTTTTGATTATGTTAAGAGCATTTTTAACTTTTTATTTATTTTGTATTCGTATACATACCAATTGAACAGAGTAAATTAAATATTGTTAACACAAATCTGAAAATCAACAAGTAAATATTGATGAGATGTAGTTATATTCACAGCCAAAAACAGTGTTTATTCAATCGATTGACACTAACCGTAACACTTTTACGTAAAGCCGACCAACTGAAGTTCCAGTACAGCATCGACCAAATGGTCTGGACTGGCCTGGAGTTTTGGGCTTTTTTTCACATTTCTTTTCCTTGTCTTTTATATATTAAGACGTGAACCTTAAGAAAACCACGTTGATGATACATTTGTATTCTCTTTTTATTTAACGTCGTACTGACGCTAGGGAACACTCTGTTAGCAGTGCTAGTTAGCAGACAATGCTTCTCAGCGGGCTTTTCCACACTGTTGCACACACCAGCCTCCCACTGTTTTCCACTGACATTCTTTCACCTCTAGCTGTCACCCACAATGCAACAGGGGGAGTTGACAGAAGACCAACGTGTCACATTAAACTGTCTAATGAGGACGGTGCCCTTTTTAATTAATCCCCGTTTTGCTATTCACCGGTGTTTGCTCGATGTTTGCCGACAGGAGAGCCTCCCTAGAACGGCTCCGGCCTCACAGATGATATCAGCGATGATATCAGTCAAGCAGCTCTTCTGGTCGTTGAGCGGTCTGGTGGACGCTTTTAAAATGCTGTTGTATGTTTTCCTCCTGGAGGGGAATGAGGTTGTATGTTTTCCTCCTGGAGGGGAATGAGGTTGTGACTCATTTCTGCTCAGTGGACCAGGGGGGTCAGTGGGGGTCAGTACTCTCGCAAAGTGTGATCTATGAAATAATGTGAAGGTTAAGTTTGTGTCCGGGAAAAGTAACACTGGGGTAAAGTAACGTAACACTAGGTAAAGTAACACTGGGTAAGGTAAAGTAACACTGGGTAAAGTACCACTGGGTAAAGTAAAGTAACACTGGGTAAAGTAAAGTACCACTGGGTAAAGTAACACTGGGTAAAGTAACACTGGGTAAAGTAACACTGGGTAAAGTAACGTGCGTTTTGCGCGGCCGGTACGAGATCATACGAGGCCGTTGCAGGAGGAAGTGGCTCGGCCATCACAACACGATGCTCACCGGCTCACCGACGGGTTCTTTATCTTGTCTGATTGCAGAGAGCGAGCCTGGCCGAGCGCTCTGAGGACACCGAAGGAGGGAAGGCCAGAGGAGAGCCGTCCAGGGACTACGCCAAGGTCAGCGGGTTCACTGTTTAACCAGCTGAACGGGGGGAGCGGTTAATGGTTAATTGTTGAAATGATAATGGCTGATGGCCAGACACTTGGAACAACCCCGTCTCACTTTGATCTGTTTTAGCTTTACGAAATAGACGCCGATCCGAAGCGAAAGGCCTTCCTGGACGAGCTGTTCGTCTTCATGCAGAAACGCGGTAAGTTCTGCAACTTGGTACGAGTTGACCCCGGAACTGTGATGTGTGATTTACAAACCAAAAATGTACCCACGTCTACGCACACACAAACACACACACACCTACACACCTACACACACACACACACACACACACACACACACACACACCTACACACACACACACACACACACACACACACACACACACACACACACACACATACGGTCGTGGAAAAGTTGAGGTAACGTCCTCGTCGCCCACCTTCTTGTGGTTATTTCCTTCTCTAAGTGCATTCTTACAGTTGATTACAGCGTAGAAATATGCACATATGGCATATGATCAGAATCTGTTGTGCGAAAAATGTGTGTGTCTGTGTGTGTG
>OMKI01055004.1:0-14908 GCA_900302315.1 Phycis blennoides
TTGATTAATTTATTGAACAATTTAATAATTCCATGTATGTATGTATGCATGTATGTCCAAAAGTGTATGTGTGTGTGTATGTATGTATGTGTGTATGTGTGTGTGTGTGTGTGTGTGTGTGTGTGTGTGTGTGTGTGTGTGTGTGTGTGTGTGTGCGTGCCTGCGGGAGTTTCAAGGTAAATTAAAGAAGGTCCTTCTTCCACTCAGAATCCGCTTGCGTTGTATTCGACGAAGCCAGCCTCAGGACATGCAGCGTGCTGGAGAGCTCTCCTTATGTCAGTTGAGTTGCTCTTAAACAGCACAATCGAAGCCCCCGCCATGTGACCAGTGAACCTGTGACGTCAGCACGATCAACCATCGCCAACACAATGCACTTTTGTTTCCATGATCAATTCATAAATTTAATGTATTGCATTTTGGAGAAATGAAAAAACAGCACCTTTGAGTACAGCATTCTTAAATCTTAATACAGCATTCTTTATTTCTTAATTTTGTTTCATAGCACTTTATTGTTTTTTGTCCATCGTCCATTTGCACACACGTACAATATATATATATACTGCTTGTTTTCAATTATTTGCGAATAGTTTAATCACCGCCAAATCCTGTCAAGATAGGCCCGAATCAGATACATCAGAAAATGCTATGAATAATTCATTTGTCTGAGTCGGAATGAGAAGGTAAAATGGTAACAGGCATTTCCTTTGAACAGTAGTCAGCAGAATGATTTTGCATGCTTCATAAAATAAGAAAGTTTTACTTTTAATGGACAATGCCATTAATGGCATTCACATTCCACTGCTCTGCTCAGTATATCATGTTTATGGTGCACAGCAAATGGGTTGATTATGAGACTGCCATGTCATCGATATTGTTTTGGAGCATAGATCATGTTTGATGTTTACTGTCTGGTAAAACATAGTTTATCCTTTTATATTTATTACAGCATTAAATGTAATAAAATAATTTCAGAGGGAACTTTGAGTTCATTGTTAAGACAGACAATGACTAAGTTCCTGTTTTGTTAAAAATGGCTGTTGCCCTTTTCCTAATTGGATGGTAAATAGGTTCCACTCCTACATGCTAGCCCTGTAGGTGCTAATCTGAGGCTATGGGGAGGCTGCCGGAAGCTAGCGTGTGGAGGAGAGAAGATGGTCTGAAATAGAAAGCTCCAATTTTAGCCCCGGTTTCAGGATGGAAACAGTTGAATCATAACCCCGTAGCTTCCCATTTTCGGGTTGCAGCTAGCGATGCTACATCTGGACATGTGGAAACTCTGTGCTTTGAAAGCCAAACGAGATAACAATTTTTACCAGCAACTATTTTTTGTCAACTGTCAACTTTTTTTTTCCCTCGACTTTTTTTCCGACACTTCGGCACTGCTGAATCACAAATGAGACACCAGCGACCCGGTCGACAAATACCCACCGAACACGTTTCAGGGATATAACCTCTACAAGTAGAATACATAACCAACCGACAGGAGGACAAACAAAAGAGGTGATTACAAAAGCGGGAGAGCACCGCGAAACAACAAGTAGCACAGAAATCAACCTGGACGAAACGGAAACACCGGAGCCGTACGCAACAACCTACCACCCCACAGAGCGTCCCACTCTAGTCTAGACACGAATGACGTGACCAAGTCCACCCATCCGACGACAACACATGCATTTGTATACGAGATAAAAGAAAAAAAAAAACAAACAAAAAAAAACCCAAAAACACAAGCGAAACACTGTCCTGAACTTTTTGCCTCGGCTCTAACTCTGCCATCCGTTTTGTAAACAAAGCTGCGAGTGTTGATTGGAAGATGAGAACAGGGAGGCCACAGGCAGAGTGCAACTGGCTGACCCATCAACATGTGCTGTCTCAAGAGTGCACACAGTACATCCTCAGATAGAACCCGCGCCGCGTTATGAACGTGTGCGGTTAGACCATTAGTCTAGGCTTACTGGTTATTGCCATAACTACAATTTCAATTGCCGACACTATTTCACATTTAGTTGCACAGCTGTCTCATTCGCCCGGCACAGACCAGAGATTGTCTGCATGCTCCTTTTCATAGACACATTTAATTGTTAGGCCATAATGCTGTTAGATATGGTCACGGACCTGGACACACAGAAATACAATATTTATCATATTGCATCCTATTTATATTTATTTAAAAAAAAGTGTTGTTGGGGCCTATTTGTTTTTTTTAATCTTCAAAGTATAGACACACTTGGGCCCAGAACTACAACTTCAGTCAAATGTTTTCCTTTTGTGCACACAGACTCATGTTTTAAAAGGAAAATAAGTAATTTAATGAGACACAATAGGATAATCTACTTATTCTTTGCCACGGCGCACAGGGAGTGATTGAAGTGTCAACCATGCAAGTGAGACATGATTGTGTCATAACAGGAAGTCAGAGTGACACTTAAAGAGGACTCTATTCCTCAAACCATTGAAAGAGATAACGGTAGCGCCATGGTAGCCTTATGTGACATGAAAACGAAAAGGTGAGCACATGCTTTATCCAACAATACATATGCTATGTATTGTTATTATTATCATTAACATATGCTATGTTGCGTTTTTCAGTGGGCCTTTTTTCATCCCATTATATTTTACTGTATTCATTTATGTATTAATTATTATGATTAGCATTAACAGCTAGCGATTATATATTGTTGGTATTGGATATTTCCCCCCCCAACTATTACTACATGTATACCTTAAAAGGTGAGAGTGAGATGAAAATAAAACATTGCATGCCATGGTACGACTGAGGACATGTTAATCACAGAGTAACTATCACTGTTGCAATTGGACTTTGCAATTGAGATTGGGTCGAACTGGACCCTCGGTGTGTGTGAAAAGATTATATATTAATGTATAATAAAAGGAACATAATTTCTATTCCACAGCTGTACTTGAACTATATACTATATTTAAAAACATGCACTATGATGTGCATCTACTTCGTGCGCTATAGATGCATATCTTCATCTGTCCAGCTGTCCATTCTTGACATTCACCCATATGTATTTAACAGGGGAGTTTAGATTTGTTGTTAGTAGTAGTAGTAGTAGTACTGCTGGTAATATCAATAATATGAATAATACATTTTCTAATGGGAAGAAAAATGGAAATGTTATTCCATTGCTTTGCTTCTAACTAGAAAGACTTGAGTACTTCTTAAATTAGATATTTGTAACTGTAATGTAACTCCTTAATACAATATACTGGATCCTGACGCAAACGTCTCTGAATGCGTGTAGCAACACAACATGAAAACCCCAAGCTGTGGTCTGAACTTTAAATGGCAAAAAGGAACCAATGATCATCTAAGGACACTCTCATTTTTTTCGGATGATGTTTCGGATCTTTCGGATGATGTATATCTTGGAGCAGTGAATCAAAAAACAAATGCGTATCTTTATGAGATTAATGCTTTAAGTAAACACATTCTTTTCACACCAAGAAGCATACAGAAGACGATAAAAGCAAAGTGCCAAGGCAAATTAAGAAATGTCTTGATATTATCTTTTACTGTCTTTAACCGTTTTATCACACACACGTAATGAAGTGGACAGTGGGAAATTAGAGGTTAATTCACACAATGTATAAAATGTATAAAAAGTGCATAACACTGCATGTTCTTATTGAAAATGTATTTGAAGTGTAGCAAGCTCAGTAGCACCGGCATAGATAGACTCAGGGAGGTTGGAGCCATAGCTGAGTAACAAAAAATATATAAATAAAAATAAAAATAAAATAAAAATATACAAAAAATATGGAACACCATCGAAACACACACCAAACTCTTGATCTAGTAATTTGGGATTTTGAGTCATTTCAAGGTCATTGTCACTTGACCAAGGCAAGACATAGTGTCAATCAATAAAGTGTGGCCATCATGGAGAACACATCCAGAGATGTCCTTTGTCTATCCGTTGTCATGGTGTTGGCATGAAGTAGTATTGTAGAATGATGGGAGACACCCTGTTTAATGGTCAGCTTCACAGTTGACACCATGACATCCCTGATGCAGTTGGATTGGACATGCTGGACATGCAGCATTTGCATTAAAAGCACATAACTTATTATATCATTACCTTGACATAAAGAACCAATGCATGCGTTGTCAATTAAAATGCCAAATATCTGATCATAATGGAGTTACATTGTAATGTTGTCTAATGCATAGAAATTCTGTGAATGTATGCATTACACAGCTTCAAGAGTCTATTTTGTTGAAATAGTTTTTGCACAAAATACACAACCATTGGCTTTCAACAAAGTTAAAATCTGCTAAGGACCCGTAAGGATGGGGGGGTTAAAAGCGTCTAATTAGTCCGATTATGGTGCAGCTGCGGTGGCCGGGGCTTTGAGGTGGTGTTACCGAGGGATCACTCGGCCGGGGAATGCATCTCCCTGACAGCTTACGCACTGCCAGGTTCAGTTATGTTTTGAGGATGCTATGAGCTTTGTCTGCCGAAATACCTCGCAGAGTGGACAGGGTCAGGTTTTAGTGTTCAGGAGAACGAGAGCCACACGCTGCAGCCAATTATTGTGTGGTTTCTCACACATGCGCCCATGTGAATTGCAATAAAAGGAATGCAATTGTGTCTTTCAAATATTAATAAAACAGAGTACAATGGTGGTAGTATACAGGAAGACAACATGTGCAAAGGTTCCGAGCTTTAGGCATAATCGGTCAATTTCAACGAGTACACAAAGGTGAAAGGAGAGAAAGACATGATTATAGTTACTAGTAATGTCAGAAAACAATGGTGAAGCCTTTTTATAAATGGAGAAACATGTATGATTATGTGTTTCTGAAAATTGTACCACAGATGCAGCAAACATGCTTATTTTCACATGTCTGTTCTTACACCCCATAGTACCGCCTGGAGATTAGTAGATAAATACACAGAGAAAGACAGGAATGCTGCATAACCCTCTTGGCAAAGATGTCTTCAGCATATGGAATACACAACACCATATTCTGCACAAAGGAATCTCTGGCTTGCCTCGCACTCAATGCAGATATTGTTACAAACTTCCCTGATTCAGGACAGTATAATGGGTTGTGTATGTGTGCATGTATGGGAGTATTTATGCATGCACACTTGTCTATGAGTTTGCACAAGCATATACACACAAGTGTATAAGTGTATTGTGTGTGTGTGTGTGTGTGTGTGTGTGTGTGTGTGTGTGTGTGTGTGTGTGTCGGAGTGTGCACGCGTACATGCATTGATGTGTATGTGTGTGTGTGTAATCCGCCCAAGCGTTGACTGTATGTATCTTCACCCCTGTTGCCCTTCTTGGGTGGGCCCGGTCCTGCAGAGCTCTATGGCACCTGCACGGCCCCCCTAGGCGTCTCCTGGCCATACCCCCTCGACGCCCACCCCTCAAGCCCCATGTGAGGAGCCGGCGGCGGGAGCAGTGTCCGCGGGGCTCTCAGCGGCTGGACCAGGAACCAACCAGGACCACCAGCGCCACCGGGCCCCATGGCTGCCCGCGCACCCGTTCCACTGTTGTTCCGCCAACGCCAAACCTTCCTGCTGCCACCCAGACACCCACGGAGGGTTTAAAGGTAAGAGGTCCGGTGGCCAGATTGCTACTTTTCATACACTGTATTGAGACATGCAGTGTTTAAGGGTGTGATTATTTAGATCAGAGATTTTGGCCTTCATTACAAGAACTGTGTTAAAGGATTTATACATATAAGCTGTTTTTACCTATTCTGTGGCTGAATCACCTTGGAAGACAAAGAAATGCAGCTCCTTGAGCCCAGACCCAAATCCATAGGGGGATTATCTGATGACAGAATTCCTGTTTCTGTTTAATCCTATTTGCTCCACTACAGTGATGTGTGTTGGTTGTGGTCATTGATTCCATTCCTGGTATGTCCGAGTGGAGCATAAACACGAGCCTCTGGGGGAAAAAAAACAATGCGCTTTATTCAAACGTGGACTGTGCGAGTATACAGGAAATGAATGGGCTCAAAAACATAGAAAAACTACGAAGAGGTAAGCGGCAACTTTTAAAGTTACCTCCGAAATCTAACTTTAAACGTGTAAACGTGGTGTAACCTCTCTTTTTCGAAATAGAAAATCCCGACACATTTTCGGGCCGTGAATAATCGGGGAGACTAGACTACGCGCTGACTGCCACGCTCTGGCACTTCTAATGACTTGAATTGTTCAAACCAGCCGCGAGAGAGCAAATCACATTGATGCAATACAAACTATTTGGCTCCAGTACTTTTCACTGATTTTTAACAGTATTGTCTATCACTTTTTGCTATTTATTAAATCGTGCATGTGTTGCGTTTTTGTCAGATGCGTTTTGCAAGTGTAGTGCAGAGCTTTGGCCTTCTGCTGAGAACGTTTTAAAAGTCATGAATGGCATCACTTGCAGAGTTCAGATGACTCCTGGTTTCTGGCATTTCAGTATTTCTTGATATCCATTAGTACTCTAATGTAGTGTGACGATGTTACTGTACCCCTAGTGTAATTTAGCAATATTTTTCATTTAATAGTAATTAATAATGTATCATTGTTTGTTTGTTTTTTTTGATAGCTTTTTTACCACTGTAAAAAAAAAGTACTTCCGTTTTTTATAGTAGTCTTTTGAAGTTGTTCCATGAAAAGGTTCAACAAAGGCACTCTCACATCTAGCAATAGTCTACTGCGTACGGTAAGTGGGCCCCTTGCTGAGATCCAAGTTTCCCAGGCAAACGCTTCTCGACAGTTTGAACTTGACCTTGTCTGTGGATTACCAAGAGAACCTCCAAAGTCTTGCAGGAGGCAAAATTAGCTTACGGGTACCAGTCTGATGCCTTGGACCGTGAAAGCAAAAACACGGAGCTCAGATGAATTTGTCTGAGTGTGGGGGACCCTAGGTTATCCAAGTTACCTTTAACCTCTGGGAGAACTCAGTAAGGAGCCAGTTCAAGGATCAAGGTGAAAAGCAGTCAATTTTACCACTCATTGTACACAAAGACAGCATGGAATGCACATAATTAGGCCTGGTCTTGAGCCACTCTAACGAAAGAAGCAACAGCTCTAATGAGATAATCTGGGATCACCCCTAAGGATTTAGATAATTCTAATCAATAACAAAACCATTGCTAAGCATTCGTCAGGAACCTGCAGCACATAACACACAAATACTCATGCATTCCACAGCTGTGGAAAGCTAAATTCTCTCATCATCAGTCCCTCCAATAATCAATCTACTGTTCTGAAGGACTAGTCTAAACTTGTCTAGTCCTGTGTCATTATTTATGCCTTTTTATAATTTACTTACATATCCTTCATTTAATATTTACCACAATATCCTTTGCAAATAAGGATGAATCAAAGGTTATACTTTGTTATACTCTAAACTAGGAATACACATTTCCTCCAACCTACTGTGAATAAGTGAAGAATAACAAGCCTTTGCTTTCTCTACGATACCGAGAGGTCAGATTTGATGTATAATTCTTTACGATATATTATGAATGCAAATTGAGTCAAATGAGGCCTTCGTTCACATAAAACATATTCAACGATTAATCCAGTGCTTACAGTTGCATGGCACAATCGCGTTGCCATGTCATCTCATTTCTGAATTTGGACAGCAGTCTACTCTTACATATCAGTGGCCCTCGCCGTTAGGTTGAAGAGGCCTGGAGAAGCGCCTGGAAAGGCTGACTTTTAAATATCGTCGGATTTAGCTCCACGTGCAGTTTTACAGTGGTCGGGGTGACCTTTTCCTTCCAACTGAAGGCACCACAGAGAGTGAGATAATGCTTTATCTTTGTACTCTACTTGGAGGAGTGGGTAGGGAGGGGCCACTCTACTTTGCTCACTCCACGCTGTAAGGAGCCTTTTGTTTGTTTAACTCAACAGACCCACTTAATAGCCATTTTTTCATTTCTTTAACTGATTATAAATTAATAGTGGAAACGATTGTTCTTGAAAAAGGCAAACAGCATGAAGGAAATACTTACATTAAATACAGCACACAGATTTGAAAACCCATCCCATGTGGGAGTAAATCCTACTGCCTTTATTAAATATAAGAAATACGCATTGAGTTTTTTTTTATCTCAACCACATGCTTCACTGGTTCCTTCCATGCACATTTTTGCCCTTGACATTTTACAGTCCAGTCCTGTCCCAAGTTATGTCAAATGTAATCTCTGCAGAAGCCCTTGAATAAAAACATACTCTTGTTCCAATCTTCCTTTTCTTAGCACCAGAATTAGTACTGACAAGAAATCCAGAGAGGGACAGAGACATCAAAATATCTTCACCAGATAAAATGCGTGAAAACCAACACTTTGTGGATTCATTAGGGCCACTAGATTGAGCTTTAATATTGTCTCATAGGCAAGTGCGTGTTTGTGAAGAAAAACTTCACAAACCCTGGGCCATCTCTCTAATTCTCAGAAATTGATGGAGCATTCTTGCCAAGCATTCGGTAGCCAGGGGGTTGGACGCGCAGAGACCAAGCTTTGTGCTAAGAGCCTGCTATTGAAGAAGCCTGTCAGAGCAGCATAGGTTTTTACATGGCCTTGAAGAACCCTTATCAATAACCAAATTGCATTCCTTTTTTTTTGTTGGCTATTTGGTTTACTGACAGAAAGAGTCTGTTGGCTCGATGGCAGATGGCTCGCCACTGGGAAATAATGCCCTGTCACAGACTTTATGGAATGACCATGATCAGGAAGGAGTCGGCAGACAGTTCTGCTCTGCGGCACTTGTGTCTGAAAATAAAGCGATGTAGGAAGCCAGCATGGCTGTTACCCTTGTCGTGGTGGTTGTATGTAAGACAAGGCCAGCATTATGCTATGTATGTGTTGTTGCCTCCTACTCCAACCTACCTCCAACCTACTTTGCAGAAACTATGTCCGTCTATCGAGTGTCTGTTAGACGCTTGTCTTTTAAGTTAAATACTTCCATTGTGGTCCACATGCACATTAGAACAATTCAGTTGTCCAGTTGCTCTGCGAGCCTGGCCTTAAGGGTAAATGACTAATCCTATTTTTCCTCAAAGATCAGTGTTAACCGACGGGCTGTAAAAAAAACCCCTATATGACCAAACCTAACATTGGAATGGGCTTTTGGACAGCCATGAAAGTAAATTTTCTTGATAGTGTTAACATTTAAAATCACATGTTGTTACTAGTTTCACATTTTCAGGTCAAAATAACTTGAAAGTGAACAGCCTAACCCTCACGCTACATACAACGTAAGAGAGGCGCACTTTAACAGAAATGCAGCACTGGGTAAATCGGTTAAGAATCCGGGCGGTGGTTGTGTAGGAAATGCACTGCACAGCGTGGCGATGAGCTTTACCGTCTGACTGAGGCAGCCATTAGCATCAACAGCTGCCCAGACAGAGCTCCACACATCCACATCGTGACGTTAGCATAACCTCTTGGTGGCGGTTTTCCCTTCGCCGTGATGTGAAAAGGATGGGACTAGGGTTCAGAGGAGAGTAGAACGTTCACAAACGTAGGACTTTACACAGTTTTCTATTAATGATGGTATTATTTTAGTAACAGTGACAAAATGGCATTGAATACATACTAAGACATATAAAACAAAGGCATTTTGGGTTCACTGGCACGTAAGGTGTTAAGGCACTACAATAGTCGTAGTAAGGAAGTACCATCAAGAGAATTTACTACAATGTGCAAAAACGCCACCGGCATCCAAAACAGACAAGCCTATCAACTGTTTCGCCTTTCATGGACGGAGGTGTGGAGTGTTGGGACCCTGGGCAATAATTTTCATCTTCCAAACTATTTACATTGCCATTGTAAGGTAATGCCATATTGCTCAGGCTTTCTAATGGAAGTAACTCCAACTCCAACATTGGCTATTCAATAGTCACAATGATCTCATTTGTTAGCTAAGTTAGCTAGTTTAGCTAGTTTAGCTAACTTAGCTAACAAATGAGATCATTGTGATGTGTATGCGAGTGATCTCAATTGTTCAACAAGTTACCAAATAAAGTTTTCTGTTCATACTTTTCTTGATAAACTTTCAATGTGAACAGCACAGAGGACCTGAATGTATCATGACTTTATGTTGGGATTCCCCAACAGCGGGCCCGTTTCAGGGACATGCATGCCAACTAAGGGGTAATCATGGCAAACAGCCTTTGCAGATAACGACATAGTATCCATATCAAATATGCTTGAAACGCTTGCATATGAACCTTTGAATGTAGGTTTACATAATCTCATCTTTCCATCGTGAATGCTTATCTTATAGTAATGTTTATGTAAATGAATGGAAGGAAACATTTGACTCGATTCAGGAACTGACAGTATTGGTACTGGTGGTATATTTTCCATGTATAAATATTATTGCAGTATTTACTAGAATACAATTGCAACACTGTCCCTTTGAGCCCTGGGTCCTGTATGGGTTGTAGTTACGCTGCAGCCCTTCACAACATTCATGTACACTTATTAATTTGTATTGACAACTTACACAACACTTTTGTTCTGATAAGGAAAAATAGTGTCATTCCATACTGTGCCAAAAGCCAAACAAAACATATTAATTGAAATAAGTTAATGATTTGTCTTGGGAGGAACATATTCTTAACATTGCTCAAAATTACGTTACATTCAATTTCATTTCATTTCATTTTCCACATTTCCCAAGTACAATATAGAACATTACGCTAATGTCACTTTCTGATTAGCTAAAAGGCACAATGTGTGTACAAATCACAATTTTGTAGGGAGTTGACTCCATCCCAGACTCAGGATGCAGACAGTGATTACAAGGCAAGGGCTATATTATAATTTGAGACGGCAACAAGTGATGATGAGACCTACACTGTAAGCTGATCCGCTAACGTATAAGTTTGCAATTTATGTATTGTTTGCAAATTATATACTAGCTCATGGGGCATCTGTCTTGAAATTCCTCTGGGCTCTAAGCTGCTCCATCTTTCAAATCCAACTCCAAGATTTAACGGTGGCTTAGCACTGCTCTGGTCCAGGAGCTTTTTCAAAAGACGACTAGGCTTTTTAGGTTTCTGTGCTAATTTGTGTCATATCTGGTAACTGGGGTTCCTCAAAGAATAGGGAATTGTCTCAGCAATCATTTATGAGTTGATAAGGAGAAATGTAGCTGCTCATGTGGTTGATGACCTCTACAGATCAACAGAAACCTGACAAAACTCTATTTTGTGTCGCAGCTAAACACTACAGACAATGGATTGAATACCTGAATTGATTATATTAAAGTTAGGATTTTGTAAGCGTATCATAACATCAACGTGCAGATGTGCGCTTTAAAAAAACATGATTAACTAGGTTAATGGTTAAGTAGCATGAGGTTAAGTTTCATCAACAGAGGTCAAGACATTCTGACATTTTCTTCATCTTTTCCTGAAGCATGTTCAAGGCCCCATGTTCAGAGAAGGTCATAAACTGTCTTACAAGTACTCCATGAATAATGCTGAAGCTGGCTGAGGAGATCAGGGACGGACCACTCCGTGCTGAGAAATTACCCACAGGTTTAGCTGAAGGAAAAGGCCACAGTGCGGTACGAGAGACAAAGCACTCAAACACTGAGTACAAGGAACGCATTCTTTGGCTCCTCCGTGAAGGTTCTGTCAAGCCGAAGGGCAGCCTGTCTGCAAAAGTGTTCACCTCGCCATCTTCCACGTCACGTTTACCCAGCAACACAAACACAAAGACGCCATGTTCTGCTGTGTGTCACACGAGGTTCATGCCAGCCGTTGACCTGAATAACCCAAATCTTGGATGCTCACATGAGCAATTGTTGAGGAAGCCACAAGGAGCCACTTGTTGTGCAGACTTGTAGGAGAGGAGAACATCAACAGATGTTATCAACCTAAGAAAACAATAAACATTTTTCCACTTTGCTGGTCATAGGCCACGTGTATACGGAGGCATCTTCAATCTCCCTTCAAATCCCAAATTGAAAATGGTTAGATGAGTTTGGTGAGATTGCGACGCAAAGAAAGACGCTTTCTCTGTGTGAACAGTCAGGAACCGTTGCACGAGAGACGTAGAAAAGGGCTGTCAAAGACAACTCTGGGGGTAGTGGACGCTGCATTCAATGCATTCATTAAATTAAATCAATCGGTTCTCGATTATACGGAAGCACTGTCGGTCACGTGCTTAGCTTATATGTCTATCGAACGTGGTCAATCAATATAAAGCAATGTCATATGCAAATGTGTCAGAAACATTGCCATATCGTATAAATTCCTAGCCCTTGCCAATCATTATTAGACGTGATTTGCGGCATTATCCAAAGCAATGTACACTGGTACACTATGGTCACTACATCTCAGCCCATTGTCGGACTTTGTACAAACCATGGATGATGGACTTCTACTTCTACCATTGAGTATGCACGTTGCCACAACAAAGTCATAGATAAGAAAAGGGAACGGTCACGCTCAAATATTTTCTAAAATAAGAGTAGTGCTTCATATGTGTGTCGTACAACATCGACTTTGTTTCCACAGGAAATCGGTCCGGGTTTTGCGATCTCCGTTTTTTGGGGGGGGAAAATTTGACATCCATGGCATCACTGTTCTGTGGAAATGGAGGTGATGTTGCCATGCGCAACCACCCGCACATGGGGTACAAACAAGTGAGAGCCTGACTACCATGTGACTGCCAGTGCTCCGATACCACAGGTCCGAGAAGGCAGACGCTGCGGGGACACCCCGAACCAGCTCCGCCTACTTTTGCTTTGGACCATGACAGCGCATGGTGTGGTGTGGTTATATACTATATATTACTTTACTATATTTACTTTATTCTGTTTGCAAGTGGTGTGCTGAAATGTGTGAGGATTGCTGGCATTTTCTTTGTTTTGAGAACATACTGCTAACTTAGACATTCGAACAGATATAAGATTAACCTCAGGGCGAGCATTGCTTTCGGAATATCTGTCTATGTCTTTATCAAGTCGCCTAGGCCTATCTATTACAATCACAACATTTTAGTTTAAGAGGCATTACATATATTTGGTTTCTTTCAGAGAGACGTCGCACACACAATCATATCCACAATGATGAATAAGTTATGTGAAATTATCAATTTCAGAGACATAGGCATTTGAGAGACATTTAATGAAAAGTTATATTTCATGTAGTGGCCACCATGTGAAACACACTGGATTCTGGAGTTTTATTTCTCACAGATGGGAGCTTGCGTCTTTAAATCCAGCAGGGATAGGAGTTAGCGTCCTTCATCCTGTGAATCATTTTTCGGGCGCCTGGGGGGTATCCAATGTTGCAAACCATGTTTTTTTTTAAGCCACAGAACAAGCGTTCGAAGCAGTGCTGTTATATTACAAACTAGCCGAGAGCAACGGTTCCCCTTTAGCACGTTGTTTGGCATTATGGTTTAACTAGCATTGGGTATTATCACTTGCACGTAGACATAATAAACATATTATGGATACACAAATCAAAATGTCAGTTTGGTGATGGGATGGACTTTCTTCATTTCGCTTTGAATTACATCAAGTTGTTGCCATTGCATAAACATTAAATAAACAAGAACAGCTTAAAAAAAAAGCGCTTTTAGAAAATCTCCTGAAAGCCCCTTGAAATGTTGTTTGACGACAAATCTGATTAATTATGTTTGATTCCTAATTAAGCCTTAAAAAACAAGTCCAAAAACTAGATATGGGTGGGTTTTTTAACACCACGTGTTCACCTTGATGTAGACTCATTTTATGTTCACCCAAGATGTCTGCCATCCACTCACTGACCAGCGAGGGACCTCTGCTCTATGATCTGTTGAATGAACGTAAATATGATTTCTTGTGCTTGACTGAGACATGGCAACAGCCTAATGACTTTTCACACCTTAATCAAACTATTCCCCCTGGGTTTACCTACTCATCACAACCCCGTGCCTCTGGCAGAGGAGGTGGAGTGGCGATCGATACTTTACAGTGAAAAGTGGAAAGTATCTTCCATTACGGTGTCGGTGCACTCTTCATTTGAGTCCATTGCCCTGCAAATCAAGGGCCCAACTCCTGCTATCCTTGCCACTATTTATCGACCACCCAAGCCAAACAACGCCTTCCTACTGGAACTCTCTGCCTTCTTAACTACCCTATGTTCTATGTCTCCAAATGTAATATTACTGGGAGATTTCAACATCCACTTTGACAACATCTACAATGCTTTTTCAAAGGACTTCACTTCATGCCTTGACAGCTTTGGACTACAACAACATATTAACTTTCCGACACACTCCTCCTCAGACCACGAGCTAATATCCTTCAATGTCAATCTCATGTTATCCAAGACTAACATGCTTCGTTCAATCACATTCCGAAACATTAATAATATTGACTTGTTGGCCCTCTCTAATGGAATTGATGCCTTTCCTAGCAGAGTCAATTTATCCACCACAGATGAACTGGTATCTCACTACAATGATGGACTCCATGGCCTGCTAAATACTCTTGCACCTCTGAAAACTATGTCTGGTTCCTTTACCCACTCTGCCCCTTGGTATACACCAGCACTACACCAGCTCAAAACTAAAGGCCATCTTAAAATCTGGCCTCGCAGTTCATAAAGAAATGTATCGCAAACACATACTCCAATACAAGGATGGCCTTTCCTCAGCTAAAACTTCATACTACTCAACCTTAATCAAGACGGCTGATGGGAACACCAGAGCACTATTCTCAACTATCAACAACATTCTGAAACCACCAGATGCTTTACCACCTCACTCACACACAGTGTGATACCTTCATGACCTTCTTCAATGCCAAAATTGAAAATATACATCAGACCCTGACTGCGTCAAATAACCCTGCATCTTCTCTGCACTCCTTGCCTACATTCTCCTTCGCCTCTCCATTCACCAGCTTCAAACTTCTGA
>OMKI01055010.1:6704-17989 GCA_900302315.1 Phycis blennoides
AACTGGGACAACTGGGAGCTGAAGATACACTTTAGCGCTGAACAAAGAAAAAATATATTATATACTGGATATATATTTACTTACGTGTGTGTGTGTGTGCGTGTGTGTATACTGTATGTATATATATATATATATATATATATATATACAAACCGCTTTACAAACCGCGGCCCACTTACCGTCCGCCTTCCCTCCCCCCCCTCCCCCTGGCCCCGCCCCCGGCCCCGCCCCCCGGCCCCGCCCCCGGGCAGTACCTGGTGCAGAGGGAGGCGGACCTGTTTGCGGAGAACGAGAGCCGGGAGACGCCGTGCGACTGCGCGGAGCGGCACCAGCACACGGAGCTGGCCCTCTGCCTGGAGTCCCAGATGGTGTTCTCCCCCGCGCCCGAGGCCGAGGGCGGCCACGCAGAGTACGCCGCCCTGGACCACCGAGAGGTACAACGCCCCGGGGGGGGGGGGGACGCCGCGGGGGGGGTGGAGTTAGACGGCCCCCCTCTGATGCGTCAAAGAATAAGAATACTTGCATGAGACCTTCAGAACGTGTGATGCTTAAAGCCAGGATATGGTGGTTGAGCTGTGTGAGTGGCCTTACATGACCGTCCGCCGCAAGTATGGGATTTTGAGACTGGAAATTGGCATACTTAGTTTGAGCTCTTAAAGGTTTGGGTCGGCAGTGACGAGGAAGCAGTCATGGTAAGCGTCAGGGTACGTGTCCAACAGGGCTCAGAGCTCATTCCAAAGCCGCTCCACCAACACACACACACACACACACACACACTGGCTGGCTTGGTTTAGGTCTGCCGAGCCTCGTGGAAGATTCCTGTCACGTGCAACGAGTGCACGGGCAGCGCGCATGCAGGTAGGCCAGGTATCAATCATTTGATTTGTGCCGATCATTTGGTTTGGGCTGAGTGAAATGAGACCATGCGAGGTCTAATCTTGGTGCTTGGTAAGCATCTATAGAGACAAACAAAGACTGTGTGCACATCAGGAAATTCAAGGTCTAGCTTGTTAAGGAGACATCAGATATCATGAGAAACTGAGTAACGGTGACGGATCCTTAATGAAACAAAACATAGCAACAGCGTGTCTGACTGCATGTAGGTTATCAGCGATGATTGCAATGATTGTTAAGTGTCGAGTATTGAAATGAAGATGATCAGTAACTCCAACAAGGATGGTGGACTCAGACTCAAAACAGATGAAACACGCACGCACGCACGCACGCACACACACACACACACACCTTAAGTCACTTTGAACTTGAACCTTGCCCCTTTCTGACTAACTGCTCACCCATCAGAACAGGCCCTAGGCAACCAGCTTAGAGATGTTTTTTTTTTTATTATCACTAAAAGACGATCTTCAGATTACCCCATAGCCAACAGCCCCTGTGGTGTCGCTCCTGCCAACAGAAACAGAAAGAGAAGAACTGAAAACGCATTTGAGGAACAGCGCGAGTCAATCAGAAACTAAAGCAGCTCCTGACCGCAGTGATCGACAACACATCAATGCAGTCTTTCTCTCTTCCGGGAGATCACGTGTCGACGTGGCACAGAGCTACACCAATATAATATGCGATTGCCTATTATATTGCCCCTCTGCTCGGTGGAATAGGGGGGGGGATTTAATAAACGTATAAAGGTGCTTGAACAAAATGCTGCTTATTTAACTACTACACAACTTTAGCTTTCCTCGCCACTAGGCTGGCGCAGTATCTATTTAGGTTGAGGTGTCTATCTGCTTGATGGTTTACTGGGGTGTATATAAGGGTGTACAACTTTATTTGTCTGATGTGTCCCTCTGGCTGGGGGACATATTGTTAAACATAATATTGTTTTACCAAACCGCGCTGTCTGCTGTGAAATGAATGACTTCTTGCTGGATTTAAAGTCTCTCGGGCTCGGACTGTTTCTCAGTATTTTATAAATATGATTATATCAATATGGAAAGCGATGGAGGGGAAATATCAGTCCATGTGCACATTTGATGTGTAGCCTGTATTGGATTCAGGAAAGGGCAGTCGGGAGGAGGGGGGGAGGACGGGGGGAGGAGGGGGGGGAGGATGTCACAGCACAGCATCCTGTTCTTTATGTATGCTGCAGGTAGCCAAGGTGCATAAATATGTTTAACATTAATACGGTGGTACGGTCCGTATGAATGGCCCTATGTGACCTTCTCTCGCGAGTATGGCGTTTTAAGATTGGGAATGTGGACACCGTGAATCCCTGCACTGGACTGAGCTCTTAAAAGGAGTCAGAATGAGGTTCAACCTTAGACATCGAACCCACATTCGTGAAGTATTACGTGGATGTATTGGGATATTTTATAACGGTTTCATGTTGGGAGCGGTGAGCGGTTCATCCTCCTGCCCGGTGACATGACATGTTATCAATTGAATAACCGGCCCGGAGGGTTCTGCTTGGGGGGGGGAAATCAGCTGACCAGTGCTGTACGGTGGCTGTGCTGGCGAGGCACCCACAGCCACTCACTTACGGATGATCAGTGTTCATGCTGGCAGCTCCTGTTGCTCCTGTCATTACCGGGCTGCTGGGGTCATTGCTTCAGCGAGCGTCCCTCTCTCGTCCCTCTCCCTAACTGACTCTTATATTGTGTTCTCTCTCTCTCTCTCTCTCTCTCTCTCTCTCCGCCCGTCCCTCCTCTCGTCCTCCTCCGCAGCTCTACGAGGGCCTGAGGCCCCAGGACCTGCGGCGGCTGAAGGACATGCTGATCGTGGAGACGGCAGACATGCTGCAGGCCCCCCTGTTCACCGCCGAGGCACTGCTCCGAGCCCACGGTACGGTGGGAGACGCATGGACGCACGCGCACGCACGCGCGCACGCACACACCAGGGTCCCAAATGAAAGGGGGTCTCGGGGCCCTAAACACAATTGAAATGTCCTCGAAATTGTCATGGGGGAGCTTTTAAATGCCAAAATTCTGAGGTCATTGGAGTCATTGTATATTGGTCTGTCATGCAACAGGGAGAAACAAGGTAATTCCCAACGTTTGATCAATTGCCCTGGAAATGCCCCAAAAACACATTTTGTACCCGAGAATGGCCTTTTAACACTTTCCGCCATGGGCAGAAGTGTTCAGTCACACACGTGTGCGTCAGGGTCATTGGTGTCGGCTGGTCCCGGGGGGTTTGGTGCCCAGACTGAAGTACTGAGTGCGTGACTCTGTGGTCATAACATTTCAGCGGCCGCACGTTTTTCTCGCGGCGGCAAAGATGACACTGCTGAATCAGATGGAATCGCAGTGAGGCAAACGTTCAGGTCAATAACGTGACAGTAATACAGTTGTGTGGGACGAGGACTGCAGCCAGTAGTCAATTCATCGACGAGTCGGGCGGCAGAAAATGTTTTCAATCTTATTTTGCTGATCGATCAGTCGTTTGAGTCATTGTTCAAGTACAAATAACAAACATTTGCTGCCTTCATGAGTTCAATTGAAATATTTGGTTTATGGATCATAGAAAAGGAATAGTTTTTGTTTTTCTCTGACTGCTCGTCTGAGAAAGCGAGCACATTTATGACCTCACCTTGGACTCTGGTCACTTAACGATGGCATTTGCTGTTATTTATGATGAGTTTACAGACTAAATGATTAATCGATTAAGCGACAATACAAGCCGCTGGATTACAGGCTGTATTGAACGCAAAATAATGCTTAGCTGGGGGCCCGAGGTGTTCCGTACTCTGCAGGCTCAACGCGCACTCTGAAAAACGCTGGCCTGGCGTTGCCGTAGGGACGGGCAAAGCGTATGTTCCCGAAAAAACGATGACGGTTCAGTGCGGCGCCCGGAAGAGACGGAGGGAAGGAATGTCACACGACAGCAGTGTTCTCCTACTTAGCAGGGTGTTCAGTGTGGACATGACCTTGGGGTGGGGTGGGGGGGGGGCGGGCGGTCTTTAAATCCTTAAACGTCTTTTAAGTTCTGGGGCCTATTTTTTCCCCACGGTGTAAACAGTTTTTGGGATCAGCGGGCTGTAAGCACTTTCTAACACGCGTTCCCGAAGCGCACGGCGCTGTCGTTTCCATCGGCCGGGAGCCCTCCGATTTCCAACAGCTTTTTATTGTTTAGCTTCTCTTTTGGGACTCGGTGGACAGCGCCTGGGAGGCCCACGGTGAGCGTGAGTCGAGGCCTATTGATCATACTCCGCAGGCTCCCCATGCAGATTCTCCTATAGGATTGTATTCACTGCCTCCGGCACCAGTTGCCAGTTTGACTCGGGCTAGCGCGGCTAACATTATGCAAATCAAGTGTATGCCCGCAAATGTACACTGAAACATTTTGTGGAATACAAATGTTTTTGCGGAGGTGGCATCGAAAATGTCTGCCGCAGTGGCCTTGAATTCTTGAAATGCTACATTTTCGGGCTGTGTGTGTGTGCGCGGTTGTGTGCTACATACAATATGAACTCCTGGGAGCTGGTGGAGCCGCTGACCCCAGAATTCTGCTATATTTACTCGCCTCTCTTAAGGGATGTCAATAAATTCAGTGTGCCAGACATCTGGCTGGTACTGAAGATGTTAACCCTTTTTTTATTTGAGTCCTTCCACTCGTCTCGGAAGTGAGCTGCTTGGATTCTGTGATAATTCATCTGACAGAAAATTGTAACGCTTGCAAATAGGAAACCCTCTATTTGGCCTCATTTTGCACAGCCATGGCTACATTTCGATCTTCTATGAAATCTTGCAATTCAAATTTGCACGACACATGCTGATTCAGTCATTGTCGGCGACAAAATTAATTGAATTGCTGCGTGTACAATTTTGTGCTTGTAGTCATAGTCGCATACGTGGTCATTTCAAGTTCAAACCGTTTCCTGAGGCGTGATGATGACCTCATTAAAATAGTGAATTTTCAATTTTCTAATTAGTATTTTAACCAAAATTTAATTGGTACAAATAAGATGTCTGGCTGAGTATTTTCAACGTGCACACTTTTAAGATGAAGACTCTGAAAGTTTTCAATCAATTCATACGGAGGATGAATTAATTTTGCTTTGAAGACTTGGACTCTGTCCTCGGGTACCCTCAGTTACTGTTGCATCTAAAAACTGAACAAGTGATAAGTGTAAGTGCTGCTGTAAAAACAAGAGGATGTAATCTATACAACATCTTTCCCCATTACGTGTATATTCCTCTCTCTCTGTCTCTGTCTCTCTCTGTGTCTCACTGTCTCTCTCTCTGTCTCTCTCTCCCTCCCTTCCTGAGAGTACATCACATTGACCATTAACTCTCATGGGTCCAGACTGGGACAGGGAGAAGCTGCTGGAGGCCTGGATGACCAACGCCGAGGACTGCTGCCAGCGCTCCGGGGTACAGATGCACAACCCTCCGCCCAGCGGCTACAACGCCTGGGACACCCTGCCCTCCCCCAGGACGCCTCGCGTCACCCGCTGCTCCATCACCTCGCCGGACCAGATCTGCCTCACCCCGGCTGACGAAGACGCCGCTCTGGTGAGGGGAAGCGATGCTTCTGCACCAACGCGGCTCCGCCGAAATAATAAGCCAACTGGCGCCGCGAAAGAGAGAGTTAAAATGCCACTAGGAGGCAACGCCATCTGCCAAGTTGCTTCATTAATTTGTCTTCGTAGAATGTGAGCACAGAGCCAGGCTGAGTGAGAGCAGTAACAGCCAACTGGCAATTACCGCCGACCCTGGTTGTGTGGAAATAAAGTTTCTTGTATCTGCTGACACGTTGCTTTCCTGTCTGTTTAGGAACGCAATGTTTGCATTCAATAGCGCCCTACTATTAGTCCATAGGTAACGTGATGGATGGATGTTTTCCTGGTGATAGCGTTTCATTGACCGCGTTTGTATTTAAGTCGGGCGAGTCCCGTAACTTCTTTTGGGTTCCTTTTTTAAAGATTCTCACAAAGTAACGCCCTCAAACAAATGGATGGAGTCCGGCCGTTTGTCTTAGAGGTTAAAGGCAGACACTGGTGACTCGGTACTATGTCATCCAATTTTTGAGGATAGAGATTGTAATTTAATTTTGGCACGGCTTTTCGCCGTGCCAAATGTGATAAGTTTGGTTGCTGCTGCAGTTTGAATACAAGAGTTGGAAGGTCCTTCAAAAGTGCCTAATCATCAACATCATGTAGCTTTTGCTGACTGTATTTTTGTTTTTTTAAGTTTTTTGTTTTATCGAATTCTGAACCAGGGGGACTTATGGGAAAAAAAATGACACCAACTTGTCTGCAAGTAGCCTTTTACCACAGGCCACGAAGAAGAGTCACGAACCCCACAGTGTGAATCGACCTGTCCCACTCAGGGGCCCTGTTTTAAAGGTTACAGTTGGTTATACAACTATCAGCCCTTTCACGAATCAATACTTACATTGTCGAAGTGCACTGGCTCTCTCTGTGTCCTTTTGTAATGCCCAGGCTCTTGTCATAACAAGGGTGTGTGTGTGCGTGTGTCTGTCTCTTCAGTCTAGGTTGGGCAGGGGGAGTCAAATATGATTTGGAAGATATCAGGGAGGGATATTCTTGGCGTGGTGCCTATTGGTCTATAACAGAGCCGCCATCGACCAATAAATTGTGTTAGGTGCTCTTTGAGATAATGTTATGCTTGCGCCAAGCCAAGTTTTCCTGGTGTACTTTATATAGTATTAGAAACGTAATGCTATTCTTTACGATGTTTCATCCAATGTAGAGTTTGAAACCCGCCCAATGCATGCTTCAGATCATTTTATTATCATATTATTATCACATTATCATGCTTTAAAAAAAAAAGCTAATCTAGAGAACCAGATTCCAAAGTAGTATATAGCAAATATTTGTAATTTGCAGTTCATAAGGTTTCATCGCTTCCTTTTACTTTGACATCCCTGAAACGACGTCCACTTGAGTGCACGCTGCTGACCACCCCCTCTGTTCCCTGTGTGTCCGGCAGTGCGGCATCTGCCTGTGCGCCATGTCTTTGTTCGAGGAGCCCGTCGACATGTCCTGCGGCCACGAGTTCTGCCGAGCCTGCTGGGAGGGGTGCGTACATCACGACACGCACTTGATACTCACCGCCGAATCCCCCCGCCTCCGGACCGGCCCGCTACGTCTTTTGATCTCGGAAGCCAAAGCTTTGCTTATGGATGTGAATTGCGCGTAGCCTGTTGAGTCACACTGAGCCAACGAACCGCCGTTCGTCTCTCTCGACGCGGCCTCCTTCACCGTCCTCCCTAATAGAACAGCCTTGTTCCCCCCCCCCCCGTTTTTCAGGTTCCTCAACCTGAAGATCCAGGAGGGCGACGCCCACAACATCTTCTGCCCGGCCTTCGACTGTTTCCAGCTGGTCCCCGTGGAGGTCATCGAGAGCGTCGTCTCCAGGGAGATGGACCGACGCTACCTGCAGTTTGACATCAAGGTAGAGATGGGGGGGAGGGGCCCGGTGAGGTGCCATGAGTGGCACCTCACCTCGAGTCAAGGCGGGTGCTGTTGGCGTTAGCGGTGAAGGTTGGAAGGTGACGTTGTGCTACATTGGCTACGTGGCTACACGGGCTAAAGATGACTTCACGCGCGGCTCATGGCAGAGCTTCATTTACACTTCCATGCCATGTTACCGTGTTCACGAGGGGGGCGGTGTGGTGTTTGCAAGCACACGTGCACCTAGACTCTGAGTTTTCCCCTTTTTAGAAAACGAGTTGAAACGGGCGACACGGCCAACTCGCTCACACGCACCGCCGAAAAGCTCTCAGTGCATCGCGAACCAACAGGAAAAGTCCAGTCTTTGGATTTTTTTCGGTGCGTTGTGTCTGGCTGTCGGAAAGCAGAATATAACACACCGCGTGTTCCCCGGGCGTCGAACCACCAGCCACAATGCCCCGCAGAGACACAAGGCAGCGCGCTGCCGGGCTCCGGGAGAAGGGCAGGTCATCGGCTCACGGGCCGCGCACCGCTCCAGAGTACCGTGAAGTGGACCTTCGCAGTGTCTCGGTGGAAATGTGTGCAATTTGGCCACCCGAGTAGAATGGTTGTGATGACACATGAGGCTCATTCCATGAGCCTCATGTCTCATCGGGATGAAGGGGAGAAGGTAAGTAAGTAACAGCGGGAGAGGTTAACCAAACATTCACTACTGTTTGTCATGATCGTGTTTGTCGAGTTTTTTTTTTTTTTTTTGTCTTCTTGAATGTGTATTCTTGTCTGCAGGGTAGTAACAGTAGGAGCAACAAGATGGCATGTGAACACTACGAGTCAGAGGAACGCATTGCAACGCTTAACTTTTACATTTGAATCGTTTTGAGTCGAAGAATGGAATTGCTTTCATACATGACCAACGGGTTTGACATCAGATGCAGAAAGGGCTTGAATTCAAAGTCCCGTTGCTAGGTGGGCTGTGGACTCATTTCAGTCACATGACCAAAACCAAAACAAGAGCTGGAGGGGAGCTCGTTCAAAGCTGACCGCCGGCGGCATTGAACGCGTCAGCGGACGACTTTAGTGAAAAACACTTGTCGCTTATATGCAGAAGGCTCTCCCTTTTTTGGTGTGTAGTCTAATTTACGTGACATTGGTCTAATTTAAAAGTGGTCCAGAATAAAACAATTTATACAGAAATATTCCCTGTACATGTTTTATGCTTGAGAAGCTTTCTAGTTCAGATACTATTTAATGGAGCGAGCTGCAGAAGGAGAGTGTCATAGCGCAGGTTTAATTTGCATGCCTTCTTTAAGAAAATTATAAACTTTAAAATTTATTTTACCATCCAAAATGGGGGAAAGGAACCAAATTATTCTTGCCACTGTGAATAGCAGTTAGTTAGCATGCGTGTTACTTGTTTGTGTGTCTCAGTGCTCATCAAAAATGATTCCAAGGAGGCAGGCAGAATGGTCAACAACAACAACAACATGAAACACTTTTATATGCCACTGAATTGCATGCTCAAAAATATTTGTATTTGTTTTTTTATTGTTGTTAATATTGGATGCTAAGAGTTGATGTGGTTTAATTGGGTGTTACTAGCTATGTTTCAACACCCAGCTGCCCTCAAAAATGTCATGGTGTCATAATGGGCCACTCTGCCTTTGCCTACACTGATATTTTGTGTGTTTACTTTTTCATTTGAAAATTTCCATTATATACGTAGGTTGCACTTTTTTCACAATGGAACTAAAACAACACAAAATTCGCTGTTTAGCTAACGGCAGAAAGATGCTTACAACGAGAAAATGGTGATTTGTTCTAATGAGCCAATCAACAGAGCCGCACGGTCAGTTGTTCAAAGGTCTTCCTGGAGACGAACCACACCGGGTATTCACAGCCCAGGGTGTACAGATGACACTCGCGTGTCGCAGTAAAATCCTATATTCCTGTGAGATGTCTGCTGTAGGGCGAACAGAATATCGCCAGCCTTCCCTTTAACAGCCCCAGACATCTGGGCATATGTCTGTGCCAACGACCCGAAAGTCTCCTCCTAACTCTCTGCAAAAGTTTGGAAATGCGTGAACTTTTAAATTGATACATTTGTGGAGGCAAGAGTAAAACGATCCTTGACGAATTATTTGGGTGGAGAATATTTCCAGACGGCTAAAACAAAATGAGCATTAGTCTGGTTATTATGTGGCTTGCGTTTTGCCGCCCACATGTCAATATTTAATTTCTTTCCGGAAGCTTTGTCTCTGAGAACGAGTTGAAGAGACGACATTCAGGCGAGGGGATTTAGAGCACAGAAGTTGGCAACTTGTGAATTGTTAACTGGTCTGTTTATAGAAAATTACTACAAGGATCCAATTTCTAGTCCAATTTCAGGCTGAAATGGGGGTATTCAACAAAATGGCCCCATTCAAGGAATTTGCAGTACTCAGGGCCATTATGTATCGCAAAATTACTTGAGTAGCCACCGGCTTTTAGCATGTATTTGTTCAGTTAAGAGATGCATTGACCTTGGCCACTGTTTAAAATAAGTAAGTACATAAAAATGCTTGCAGCCTGTTTGCAAAGACATTGAGTCAAACGTTGGGCCGCTGTGTCTGTTCGCTCTGCCTCCTTTTGAACTGCCTTTCCTCTGCTCTTCCTGTGTTGGCAGGCCTTCGTGGAGAACAACCCGGCCATCCGCTGGTGTCCGCGGGCGGGCTGCGAGAGGGCAGTGCGTCTGAACTCCCAGGGTCCGGGGGGCCCCGCCGCCAACCCGCTCAGCTTTGCCCTGCTCCGGGCCCCGGCTGTGGACTGCGGCAAGGGCCACCTGTTCTGCTGGTCAGCATTGGGTTTATGCAGTCTTAACTCCACAGCCCGGGCCACTCGTTACAATGTGCCACAAAGGGCCGCATTCCAACCACATTGTGATCTCTCCGCGTGGAACGCGGCCAACTTGCCTGATGTAAATTGTGTCCCGCCTTTGGTTTTGTAGTTCAGGTTGGTAGCAGGAGCTGTAGGTTCTGGAAATGGCCTTCCAGTGGGCTCATCTTTTGCTTTAGTCTTGCCCTTTGCTGTTGACTCCTATGTTGTACATCCACAATGATGTACAACCAGTCTACAGTTGCTGGCAGGCGTAATTCACTCTTCGCTAAGCCCCGCCCTCCTTGACTACTGTTGCTATGCCTGACAAGCTTTCCTACCCGGCACGTCAAAATCAATAGATTGCAATGATGTACGTTCCGGTATCCGAATTCCCTAGGGAGATAATTTCTAGTTTCTGGGATTCTGCAAACATTTCCGATAGAACGAGGCAGAAGGGACTTCAATATGCATTTGAAGGTTACATCCACGACATCTCTGGTAGGTTAGAAAACGATGAATTACAAATAGAGGCCAAATCCTATAGGTCACAAGCAAAGACAGAGACACCTCACCTTATTAGCATTAGTGCTAGCACTACCCCCAGAGGCAAAACTATCAAGGAGCAGCAATGTTCTTGCACAGCAGGGTAAGTGATTTTCTTTATATATGCTAATAATTATAAATCAAACCGCTTATACTGTACATACGCGTTGTGGAATAGCTTGCACCGAGATGTCTGACCACTCCCGCTCTTATTTTTTAGCGCACCAGGCTACTGCTCACATGTAGTAGGTCTAGTCTATGCCTTGGACCTGGCTATTACAAAAGCAAGAGATGCAGAGCCGTGCACATCCTCTTGTACAAGCCTACCCCAGCAATGGCACAAGCCAAGGGGTAACAAGATCAGGGCTGTGCCCATTTCCACCGTAGTTGTGGCTAAAGCAGTAGAGAATCGTAGGTGGCGGCCAATTGATTGTCGGTATAGGTCTCGGCATTGGTCAAGTTTAGTTTTAGGTTCTGGGAAAGGAAGAAATGTCACACCACCCTCAAAAGTCTTTGG
>OMKI01055011.1:0-16014 GCA_900302315.1 Phycis blennoides
TGTGTTTGGGGTGGGGGTGGGGGGGGGTGGTGGGAGGGGGGGAGGGGGGGGGGGGGGGGGGGGGGGGGGGGGGGATACACGGTTGACATGGTTACGGGGGTTAATGAGGCGATAACGGGGTCATGGGGGGGCAGTTGTACATCGCAGATCAAATGTTGTACCCAGTCATAGAGGTCCCATGACCAACTCCAGAAATGTGTCAATGTGTGTGTGTGTGTGTGTGTGTGTGTGTGTGTGTGTGTGTGCATACGTTGTGTGTTTGTATGGAGCACGAAACGTACAAATCCTAGCTAATCTTGTCTCTGCTGGGTGTCCATGACTCCTTCTGATCAGCACTCTGATGTTTGTAACTGTTGACTGAACATTTCCAGGAACACTGGGAATATCACCTGGTCGTTTAGAACTCTCCCATGCTCCCATAATCCTTCACTCAACCCCCCCCCCCCCCCCCCCCCCCGCCTCTCGCCTCCATTTTGTGTCTTAACCTGCAACCACTGAACGCCAAGTGAAGCAGGGAAATATTTGTATTGTTCCTTTGATTGATCTGACTATTGACTATTGACGCTTGCCGCATGTATCCAAAGCAGCATGCAGGGTTTTTTTTGGGATACATGTCATGAGCGATGGGGCGACAGTGGCTCAGTGGGTAGAGCGGGTGGACAGAGCGGGGCGCCCACCAACCGTAGGGTCGGCGGTTCGATCCCCTCGATTCCCCTCCTCCAACTGTCCGCATGTCAAAGTGTCCTTGAGCAAGACACTGAACCCCAACTTGCTCCCCGGGCGCTGAACATAGCAGCCCACTGCTCCTATGTACCATAGGATGGGTCAAATGCAGAGAACAATTTTTGTTCCTATATCTAAAAAATACTGAGAATGACTAAAATTGAATCTAATCTAAGAAAAATTAAGCCGGGTGGAGTGCCACATCTTCCTCGAGGATGCCTGCATGGTTAGACTGCAGATATCGGGGGTTTCAACATAACATAAAAGAACATCAAAGTTGGAGTGGGAAACCCCCAGACCATCCTGCCCACTGTTAACCCACACTTCATCCCTCATCCCTCAACGCAGATACCTCCTGAGACCGGGGGACTTGGAGGGTCTGGTTTGCGTGTAGGCGTGTTATCTTCTAGCAGGGAACTGGCTGGCTCTTCTGTAGCCTGAAGCCAGGCTGAAAGATCAGGATTATTTGGTGAGGGGCCCTGGGCCCGTGGAATGCCCCGAATGAAGAATGGCAAAAATGTTAACTATTTTTCATTCTTCGTTCATTTTTTTTTTTTTTGCTTGTTTGAGTTGAACTATTTTTCTATTCGGTTTTATACCAACTTTTTCAGCCCATCAGCCAAGAATTAGTAATTACAGAGGAAATAATAAGTACGTATTTCTAACCACTACCAAACGCTTGCACTTGATTACTTCCGTGACTCATTGACCAGAGCAGTGATTAGCAGACATTTAGTTTGTTGTTTGCTTTCGAAATCAATCATTCTTGGAGCCGTCCTTCATTGTCCCGCTATAATCTGACTGCTCATTGTGGTCCTTATCGTTTAGCAGTCATTTGAAAATACAATATTTGAGAGCGTTAAATGCCGTGTACACGCGGATACGCCCGGTCAGCGGAACACCTAGAACAATATGTACTGCTGTTGTTTAGTTGTCACGGTGATCATCTGGCGGTCGTGATGCCATGGCAACCATTGTTTGCCGGCTCAGGACCCACGACCCTTTGTAAGGTGCAGGTTCACTGTCTGTGGGCAGTGCAGCAAGGTTTTCAGAGAAAACCCCAAGGAGGAATCTCACTCAAGTAACTAGCACCAAGAGAGTGTGAATTGCCACCTAAAACCGATTGCCAGTTATGTGTATCTTTTGCATGAAGAATAATAACAACTGCTTTACTTTTGCTATATATTACTTAATTACTGTTGAGAACCCTTGTCCCTACACGGACAACATTTGACATCAAACAACATCGTTTCAAAAAAAGTTGTGTATAAGGTCATGGCTTCATGGCATTGACCTTATTTGACACTCTATGTAAACAGACACTGGCTGTAGCAGAACAGGGTTGGGTGTTGGATCCAGTGAAGTGCCCAGAGAATCCTGAATATAATCGTTTTGACTCCCTTTTTTAGTCAGTGGCGATATTTTCCATTGAAGCCCTGATGAAACAGCCAGAAAGCACTCATCTGGTCTTTTTAAATCTGCTCCATAACAAAACGAGTACTGACATCTACCACTGTAGGTATACACTATGCTAAGAGTATACTCTAGGTATACTCTGAGGTATTAAATGACCAGGAAATTGTGCTTTGTTCACATTTAACCTACAAACATTTAAAAAATACACATATCTTATATATGGGCAGGAAAGTAGAGACAGGGAAGGTGGGTTGAGAGAGAGAGGGAATGACATGCAGCGTAGGACCACCGGTGGGAGTCGAACCCGGGGCGCTGTAGAGCGTATCACTTATGCACAGTCGTGGGGACGGCCAACCACGTTCAGGGGAAGATAAAGCAGTGGTGTGAGAGAGAGAGATAAGAGAAAGAGGCTGATGGATGAATGGAGTAGAAGAGATGGAGTAATTAAGATAGAGGGGTGAATAGAGGAGGTCAGGAAGGAAGAGAGGGCCGAAGACACACTTGTGAGTGATGTGTGGAGTCACGCGCGTTGAAGGCAGCGTGATGAGTCTATAGTATGGACGTCAGCGCTTGTGTTTCAGTATTCAATACCACTAATAGGTCCTGAGCTAGAGATGGAACTGGGTGGAGCCTATTGATTTTCTTTACCATAAACATGCCCGGATGTGTTTCATCTTGAAAGAAAGAAAGAAAGAAAGAAACAAGTTCAATATTACAAATACTTTGTACTCCTGCAGGCCAACTTTGACCTTTGACATGGACTTGAAGTTGAATGAGCCATGGTTGAGAAGAGAGCGAGAGAGAGAGAGACAGAGAAAGACAGAGAGAGAGCAAGAGAGCGAGAGAAAGAGAGAGAGAGGCAACTTACGCGCTGCAGTAGGGCTTCTTGTCGTAACCTTTGTAATTCTTCATGTTCAGGGTCATCTTACAAACCTCGCAGTGGAAACACCCTTTATGCCAGTTCTGGCCACACAGAACAAAAACAAAAATGTTAATGAGTAACCATCTATCTCTCGTGTGCCTACACATTCAACGGACTAAGTTATGTAACTCTATTGCCTCCAATACACGACGGATCTGTGAAAAAGAAATCTGTGGAATTAGGCCTATGTTATGTACAGTATATGTAACAATGAATGGGCAAACGTTGGTCCGGCGTCAGGGACTGAAAAACTATATATCTGCTTTCCTAGATTGCTTCATAAAATTCTGTAATTGAAAGACAGCGGTAATTAGCTGATCAATGTAATTAAATATTATAACAATATGAGATTATAATAATATAAGTAGCAGACTCTTTGGAAACTGTGGAACTGTGGAGGCTATAGGATACTATTGCCTACTTGTCACCTGATGCCATGCGACAGCCTTGCAAACAAACAAATGACAGGGCAGTATCAATATGCTACATCATTTGTAAAGGTTATATGATTTTGGTGGCTGGAACATTCATTTTATAAACAAAGTCAAGTAAAACTAAGCATTCATGCATGCTTGTTTGGATTAGGGTTCTAGACATCCACGCTATTTATGACAGAATATGAGTAGACGAGTGGTGGGTAGAATAAGGCTAAAGTTGTTGTTTTTACGCGACAAACAACTTATTGTCATCCAATTAAAAGAACCTCACATCCATGTTTTGCTAACGGATGTGTTGGTAATTTACTAAAGCGTGCGTGTTATTACGCAGCATCTCACCTTATCAAGACAGTTCACTTTCTCCGTCGGGTACACGATCTTCCCACAGCGCGCACACTGGGGGTTCATTTTCCAAACTCTCCTGGTTGGATCTCCCAAAGTATTCCGTTTGAAAATATATTGCAACCTTGGTGTTGTCCGAATGGCAATTGGGGGGCTTGCTTGCTGCCCCCGGCTGTCACAGCCCACACACGCGTGCGCGCACGCACACACACACACACACACACACACAGACTCTCTCACACACAAAGCTTCAAATCCACAGTAGGCTCTGGTCTAAAGAGTGCGACCGCTTTGCAAAGTGCGCTTGTCCCGTTTGGACCCTGCAGGCTGCACTCGACAATCACAACGTCCCACGAAGGCGCAGCCGCTTGAGTAGACAACCTCGAGCCTACTGGCACGTTTCGAGACGGGCTTTTTCTTATGTACGGCGCGGCGTTCGCGTCCACCTACTTACGTTCCCCTAAATGACACGAGGGCTTCCTGAACGTGAAGTGTGCATTCGATTGGATGATGTGTTTGCTTGAAAAATCAGTTGGATATAGATGACTAATAACTATTGGACTATTAACAGAGAAATACATACATAGCTACATACATACAGGTATGTAGGTATGTAGCTACATACCTACATACCTACATACCTACATACCTACATACATACATAGACTGATGGAATAAATACATCAATAAATAAATACAAAATATTCAGTCATTTTCAGGCCTATATTAATAAATAAATGGGGACATGCTATGCAGCAGGTACGTTATATAATTCTACCAATGAGATAGGCGTATTAGTAGGTCTACTACAAACCACTAACTATTTATTGACGGTAGGTGCATATGAACGATAGATAGCTGTGGCATAGACTGATCAATTGCGCCATCTCTTGGTTGGTTTGCGCCATCTGCTGGTTTCATTTATAGTAGGCCTATATGATTAAGCAATCACCAGCTCTGGAACTCGTCATTATATGCCACAAAGGTGCAATTTGTATGATTTCATCATTCATTATTAGCACATTTAAACAAGATAAACTCATTCAAATGCTTTTAGACAGCATAACAAAGCTAACAAATTCTAAAACAGTCAGATTGAAATTAACTACATAAATAATTATCTATCTATGGCAACCACCGTATCTTGCAAATTGATTATGGCACTTTTAGGAAACACACATGATCCTGTTTTGGTGTTTTGCAGAAGGAGTACAATTATGATACACACAAAATGAAAGAGAAAATCTCTGTGGTGTTAATGGCGTTAAACATAAACGCACGGATCTGTTATAAAGTTAACATTATAACCGACCCAGTCAGCACTGACATTAATAATTGACCCATGAGTAGCCGTACCATACATCCACGTTTAGCTACTGTATCTTTAAGCCGCATTAATCATCGCGAGACTTCCAAATGCTCTGACGTATCTGGAAAATGGCTGCTCAATGAGGATATTAAAAGGTACTTTTCTATATATATAGATCATTTGACATTTATACTATGCGTTTCAATAAATTCTGTCTTAATAGGAATCACATATTAACGTTTGTATTTTGTGATTGTTTTTGAAGCGATTTAACTAATCAAATGGCCACTGGTACGAAACCTCGTCCAACCTTCGAAATAAGAGCACAATGTTTTGCGCGCTTTTCATGTGTCGAATATGTTGTTATATTAACTAAGCATACTTACGTCAAACGCTAAAGCAGATAAGTTATGTAATGAACATACACAATTATTCAAACAGTTCAATATTTGTATATCTAGCATACATGTCTTAAAATGTCTTTATAATTAGTACACGACAGCACTCTTACGTTAGCAAACAACTGACTCAGTTGAGGCCCGATAACCGGTGGAGCTTTTATTTTTAAAAAGCGACATTTCAGTATTGGGTACACTGATGAAGAGCTTTTACATTGAGGGGGTTGAGGCTACGAGATTAACGTTTGTGTTTGACCTATATGAGTAATTTGCTTAAATCAAATAAGTATTTGCTTTTTATTAGTAACATTTGATCAACATTTACACTAGTGCATTACACCGTTAAAATAATCCTTTTTTATTTGTACCTTTTGCCTGTGTTCTAGTTGGGGATGTGAATGCAACACTTTATGGATATTTAACAAATTAATAATAACACAAAAATGCTAAAGGCTGCATAGGCCGACTATACATAGATATATATCCAGATATATAAAAAATGCATTTTCAAGTTTCTCAGTTAAACAACATATTTTATTTCACATTAATTTGTGGTGTTTTTTTGTCATCTGTTGCTGTGAGTTGTTGCCTTCCTCACCCAAAGCCTCCCCAATCAAGCTCCTGAGTGCAGAGTTCAGCTCTTAACCGGCCGTCTGCATGTCTCAATCAGCGTATCCTGGCAACAACGATGGTGCACAAAATGAGTCACGGCCGACTCCTCCTGCAGCGTCTCCAGCAGCAGCGGGAGATGGACTTCCTGTGTGACATCACCGTGGCCGTGAGCGACGTGGAGTTCCGGGCGCACCGGAACATTCTGGCCGCGTTCAGCGAGTATTTCTCCTCCCAGACCGAGAGGGGCCCGGGGCTGACCGCCCTGGACCCTGACAAGGTCAGCCGCTTCGCCTTGGAGAAGCTTCTGGAGTTTGTCTACACAGGCCACATGAGCCTCAGCCGGTAAGGATGTGGGACAGAGATTATCGTCTCCCAGCTCATGGGCAAACGTAACATGTCATAAAACATCCTTGTTTACGATTTAGTCATGCAGCAGACTTTAAGGCAAGGCTAGGGGATCGCGAAGAAGAGTCCATACATAATACAAACTCTGAAAGAGGACAATAAAATATATTTATTGGAAATGATATAAGAATATAACATGCCATCTGTATATTCTGTGATGATAGCGCAGCGCACTGATGAGTGGAAAGTGTGCTGTGGGGGCGTGTATGGCATAAACACAACATAAAACCACAGATAAGACTCCTTATCCAAAAGGTGCAGCCATAAAGCATTTACATTTACGTTTAGGGCATTTAGCAGATGCTTTTATCCAAAGCGACTTACAATAAGTACATTTGTCAGAAGAAGGTGAAATATTTCATTACTGTTAATACAGTAAGAAAGTCACCAGAACAAGTTTTAAGCATTCCAATTGGTAGGTTAACCATTGCTAGTATACAAAATTTCTGGCTAAGTGCCAAGTTACAAAGAGCAATTATAAAGTGCCGAGACGTACAACATACAAGAGCATGAGGGTAGGGTGGGAGAGGATGGGTGTTATGCAGGGTTCAGGTGAACTCTGAACAAGTGAGTCTTGAGTCTCTTCTGGAAGATGGGGAGTGACTCCGCAGTCCTGACATTGGCAGGGAGCTCGTTCCACCACTGCGGTGCCAAAACGGAGAAGAGTTGTGAGTTCACCGTCCGACCTTTTCCTCCTTTTAGTGATGGAGGTACCCGTCGACCAGCTGAGGTAGTTGAGCGGAGTGCTCGAGCAGGGGCGTGGGGTTTCACTAACGCTTAGAGCGGTGATACTCAAAGTGTGGTCCGCGGACCACCAGTGGTCTGCAAGCGCCCCCAAGTGGGCCCTAAGAAGATGACAAGACAAAAAAAGTCAAATTTATATCAGTGTTTCTCAAATCACCTTCATCTGCGTTCCAAACTAAAGTTACGAATACAGATAATTGTTTTCTAAATTAAAAGTGAATCAAATGTAGCCTAAATAAGCCTAAGAGCGTGAACATGTTTAATCTGAAACAGTAATTTATCTACATCAAGGTCAAGGTATTTGGTTGTAGCCTAATTTTGCTAGTAGCCTATTTATTACAAATTCATTTGTAATATACAAAATATAATGCAATTGTAATATAGGCTGTTTTTTAGGGTGGGAGTTGGAAATTGGCCTGCTGGTTAGGTGGTCCGTGATTTTTATATACATATACATTATATTTTATTCATGATAAAGTGGTCCTTGGTGTGAAAAAGTTTGAGAACCCCTGGCTTAGAGGTAGGGAGGGGCAGTTCCATTAACCGCTTCGTAGGCCCAGTAGCATCGTCTTGAATTTGAGGCGAGCCACCACAGGGAGCCAGTGGAGGGTCATGGACGAGGGGGGGGTCACGTGGGAGAATTTGGTGTCGGTTGAACGCGAGGCGTGCTGCAGCGTTCTGGATCCGCTGCAGAGGTTTTACCGCGGTGGCGGGGAGTACGGCCAAGAGCACCATAAAAGCGCAAACCCAAAAGCCAACCCTGCCTGTGTGGGAGCAGAGGGATAGCGGTCTGATGCGGGACACCCAGTGAAGCCCGCAGGCCCCAGGGCTCTGGGGGGGGGGGGATGAGGGATGAGGGTCCCCGTCACGATCGTCCCTCGCGGTCCAAAGTAACCCGGGGCCTGTTGTTGTTGTTGTGGTTCCAGAGACCGGCTGGCCGACGTGCGCGGGGCGGCCGTCTTCCTGGGCATGCCCGAGGCCACGCAGTACCTGGAGGAGAACCCCGAGGGGCTGGAGAAGGAGCACGACCCCGCCTGCGCCTCCCCTCCCCTCAGCCCGGACCCCCAGGCGGGAACCTCCCTGCTCTCCGACGGGGACGACCGGGAGGGGAACGGAAAGGGGGGCGGACCGGAGGACGACGACGACGACGAAGACGAAGACGGCGGGACGGACGGCGCCGGGGATCGCTCCGCCCGCCCCGCGGCCAGGTGGGACGCGCCGGAGCCCCTCGGCAGGAAGAGGGGTCGGAAGCCCAAGATCTACAGCGACTTCGAGACCACCGCGCCCACCAGCGACCCCGAGGACACGCCGGTGAGCCGAGGCCACCGGGGGAGGGGGCGGGGCCGAGGGCGGGGCAGGGGGAGGGGCCGAGGCAGGGGAAGGGGCAGGGCCGGGGCTCCGAGCGACGAGGTCGCCGACAACGACAACGACGACGCAGACGTCTCCGAGTCCCAGAGCCCCCCCCCGGCCAAGAGGGGCCGATGGGGGGCCGGGCCAGGGAGGGCGGGCAGAGGGAGGGGCCGAGGCAGGGGCAGGGGCCGGGGCCGGGGGCGAGGCAGGGGCAGGGTGGCCCTAAGCCACCGCGTGGGCTGCGACGAGGAGGACGAGGCGGAGGGGGAGGAGGAAGAGCCGGGGAGGGAGGAAGGCGAGGAGGGCGGCGACGGCAGCAGCAGCAGCGCAGGGGCGAACACCAACAACAACGGCAACGGCGTCAACAAGAAGGAGGAGCTGGAGGAGAGCCGCGCCGGGCCGGACTACGGCGACAGCGACTGGGTGCCGGAGGGCCTGGAGCCGTCGGGGAGGAGCCAGAGCCCCGAGGACAAGGAGCGCAAGTCGGTGGCGTGCACCGAGTGCAGCCGCCTCTTCACGGAGGCCAGCAGCCTGCGGCGGCACATGAAGATCCACCGCGGGCTGAAGCCCTTCAAGTGCCTGTTCTGCTCCAAGACGTTCCGGCAGGCCACGCAGCTGAAGACGCACCTGCGCGTGCACACAGGTGAGCACCCGCGGGGACGGGAGCTGGGCGGGGCGGAGCCCAATGTGGAATCACGCGTCTCGGGGTCACCGCGGACGTCTCGGGTCACTGCGGACGTCTCGGGGTCACCGCGGACGTCTCGGGGGTCACCGCGGACGTCTCGGGGTCACCGCGGACGTCTCGGGTCACCGCGGACGTCTCGGGGTCACCGCGGACGTCTCGGGGTCACCGCGGACGTCTCGGGGTCACCGCGGACGTCGTGGCCCGAGCGCGGGAAGCGCTCTGCGGTCAAACGCGCGCCTGACCCTCCCTCGTCCGCTTCCTTTTTTTCCCGCGGCAGGAGAGAAGCCATTCACCTGCTCCCAGTGTGACAAGTGTTTCGCCCAGAAGTGTCAGCTGATCGCCCACTGCCGCATGCACCACGGCCAGGAGAAGCCCTTCGGCTGTGAGAACTGTGGCCTCAAGTTTGCCACCTCTTCCAACTACAAAATGCACATGAGGTACAGTCCTTCCACGTCTATTGCGGGATTTAGCACTCAAGTTCAAGTGTTTTACTGTTGCATTCTGGGAACAGCGTTGTCCACGCTTCATTTGAAATATGGTATGGACAATGGAAAATGTATGGACTCGACACAGCGCTGTGCAACGCTTTTGGCTCATCAGGGGGGGCCGGCTGAATAACACGTGTCATGTGGAAACGTTTTCCCGCAGACTGCACAGCGGGGAGAAGCCGTACGTGTGTGACGTGTGCGGCCAGACGTTCGCCCAATCCAGCACGCTGACCTATCACAAGCGCCGCCACACGGGCGAGAAGCCCTACCAGTGCGACACCTGTGGCATGTCCTTCTCCGTCTCCTCCTCCCTCATCACGCACACCCGCAAGCACACAGGTGAGCCCCGGTGGCCCGACCGGCCCGAACCCGGGGGAACTTTCTTTCACTTTCTTTCACTCGTATTTTGTTTTCCGACCGATCATGTCGTCGGGAGGCGGGGCTCTTTCAACGTGCGATCGCGGCGATCGCAAACGAGCAACTGGGAACTGGAACAGGTCTCACATTCACAGACTCTGCGGAGATGCACGTCGACTCCCCTCGTGAGGGTTTTCGTCCACTCGCCGGAGCGGGTCCGGCGGTCCGATAGAGGCCCAGAGGCGTGAGTCGCTGAGAGGAGAGGTCACGAATGACGCGCGTGTTTCTGTGCTCCAGGTGTGACCCCGTACAAGTGCACCCACTGTGACACCAGGTTCATGACGTCGTCGGAGCTGAAGAAACACACCCGCAGGCTGCACCCTGGTGAGTATCAGCGTGAAAAGACTTTGACATATGAACATATGACATATGAAGACATATGAACAAAGAACGAGCACAATTTACCAATGCACACAGATTTCAAGTTTTATAGCAGTCATTCCAGCGACTGTTCTTGTCTTTGAGTATTCCTCAACCGGCACATGGACTAAGTGTGTGTGTGTGTGTGTGTGTGTGTGTGTGTGTGTGTGCGTGCGTGTGTGCGTGTGTGTGCGTGTGTGTGTGTATGTGTGCGCGTGTGTGTGTGTGTGTGTGTGTGTGTGTGTATGTGTGCGTGCGTGCGTGTGTGTGTGTGTGTGTGTGTACATGTCTGCGTGTGCGTGCGCGCGTGTGTGTGTGCAGAGGGGAACCCGAGCGTCCAGTGTCTGCTGTGTGGGAACCGCTTTGCCAGCGTGAAGAACATGATGAAGCACCAGAAGAAGGCTCACGCCGACGAGGTCCGCCATCACAAGGAGCGCGCCCGCGCAGGTCAGCGTCGCGGGGACTCTCCCATTCACAAACACACGGTGACACGCGGTGCAGCAGGCGCCCTGAGCCAACCTGAGTTATAATGTGCGCGTGGATGTGTGTCCGCCCCCCACCCCCTGTGCAGTGTTGTACCTGGCCTCCAGCCACCCCGTGGCCTTCGTTCAGAGCAAGCTTCCCCAGAGCAGCAAGGCCCTGCTGGACGTGTCGGAGGGCGCGGCCCCCGGCCCGGAGTCCCAGGCGGCCAAGGTGATGCTGGGCCTCCCGGCGCAGTGCTTCAAGGTGGAGCAGACGGACACGGTCATCACCGCCGCCGCCGCCGCCGCCGCCGCCGCCACCACCGGCGGCGTCACCGACCCCAGCCTAGACTCTGTGACCTTTGAACCCAACCAGGAGACCCAAACCACCACCATCAGCTCGGACGCGCTGCACGCGCTGGTGGAGCAGCTGCGGCCGTCCTCGCCGGCCCAAAGCATGCAGGAGATCGTGATCATCCAGACCCTGGACAACGCCGAGGCCGGGGCCTCCATACAGCAGCAGGACTGACTCCGCACGCGTCACACGTTATGTCGAACCACTGAATTATTAGCGGGCCACATGTGCAGCCCAGGCCAGTTGTTAGCCGAAGCTGTTCCAGTGCTAACCTGCGGCTCTTCTCGGTAGCAGTTCGTGATTGATATTTAGCAGTCAAATGTGTTTTGTTGCCGAAGTATGAAATCAAGAGAAATTTAGGTTTAAGTTTAAGTTGGATTACACTTTAAACTGTGAAGCGGAGGTGAGGTTTGAATTCTGCGAGTGATTGTTCATTACAGATGTTAGTTCAAGCACTAGGTATAACCTCTTCATCAGGTCATTGTAGGCCTCTGTGTATAGCAGAGAATTGCACTGCTTCTGGTTGTCAGTTTTGTACAAAAAGTGTTTATTCTGTAAATGACTTGTAATAATACGTTTATGAGCTGATTGCTTTGTTGATGCATACCATTGGCGTTTGTCACCTCTGCTTTTAAATCAGCTGTTGAGGTTTGTTTTATTAAAATGTCAAATATGCGTCTTCGTTGTTCATGGGCCTGCGTCGTGTTGCCATAGCGACCCCTGTGCAGGACAGCATGGCGGTCCCGGGGCGCTACATCGCTGTGTGTGCCGAGCTCAATGTTCCGCTTAACCCATACATCATAGGCGTTTTAAGAGATACAGCGACGACGTAAGATAAACCTTCACTTTTGTTATGAGATGTTAAAAATATAATTAGAGCAGGTATCGCCGATTGCATACGTTTGCCCGGCTGGGGGGGGGGGCGCTCTGTGCAATGTTGTTAAATCGCCAAACGGAGCTGTGTTTTTTTTATGTGTTTTATTAGAGATGCTACAATTAAACTGACGGGGAACGAGCGTCTTAAACGGGTTCAAAAACTGAGTGACGACGATGTGCGAGTCCTCTCGCGATGTTTTGACACCGCTGAGGGAATGACAGGTGAATTCATTCACAACGTTCTGCTCAACAAGTAAACGTAGACCCACACCCCGGTTTGATCTAATTATGTATTTTAAGTGGCAGGTCTTGACGTAAGATACAATGATATCTCCGATGATGGAGCCAGACACCTTGCTGACCTCATACAAGTAAGGGTGAAACATCATACTATTGCCCTCTTGAGCCTAACAAGAACACCTATTACTTTCTGCATACTTTCTCGTGTTGTCTCTGTCATGGGAAAAAAAATCGGACATGAAAAACGTTTCTGCTGAGCCCACATTATCTCTGGTATACCAGAACATTACTTACTACAATTACTACAATTGACAAAAGTTAGATTGCCATTAGTTTTAAAATGTATGTGGAATTCCTGCGCGGGCTACCTAGTCCTAATTAAGAGGTGTTCTCATTTGGCCAGGAGGCGACATCCACCCTGCGTTTTCTGGACCTCATGGGTAACAACATACACACTGACGGAGCTGAGACACTGGCCAAGAGCCTGCACGTGAGTTACACACACACACACACACACACACACACACACCTGTACGTCTCTTTGTATGAATGTGTCTGCTAAATGACAAAATGGCATTTAAACTTTCTCTCTGCCTTTCTCTGTTTCTCGCTCTCTCTTTCTGACTGTCTCTCTCTCTCTCTCTCTCTGTCTCTCTGTAGCACAACCAGTGTCTCCTCTCTGTCAGACTGACAGGGAACAAGATGGGGAACGGAGGAGGGATGTGTTTCGCCAGCATGCTGCAGATCAACCACACACTGCAGGAGTTAGACCTGGCCGACTGTGACCTGGTACCGCACACACATCCTTCTACTGTCAAAATGGTGGAAGAACACGTCGACTGCAACCTTTTGGTCATTATTTCATGTGTGTGTGTGTGTGTGTGTGTGTGTGTGTGTGTGTGTGTGTGTGTGTGTGTGTGTGTAGGGTACTCAGTGTGTGATAGCCTTTGCCATCGTGTTGAAAAGCAACACCAGCCTTCTCTCTCTGAACATCTCCAGACCCTTGCTCTTCAGTCGACAGGTACACACGTACAGCTTCTGTCACGCATCGGTGCACACACGCGCACGCGCACACACACACACACACACGCACACCCTTACTGCTATCGTCCCACCGCAGTGGTGGAACGAGCTCCCTGCCAATCTCAGGACTGCGGAGTCACTCCCCATCTCCTGGAAGAGACTCAAGACTCACTTGTTCAGAGTTCACCTGAACCCTACATAACACCCATCCTTTAACCCCCCCCCCCAAAAAAAGACAAAAAAACACACACAAAAACAAGAAAAAAAACCCTCCCCTCATGCTCTTGTATGTTGTACATCTTGGCACTTTATAATTGCCCTTTGCAACTTGGCACTTAGCCAGAGGTGTTGTATACTAGCAATGGTTAACCTAGCAATTGAAATGCTTGAAACTTGTTCTGGTGACTTTCTTACTGTATTAACAGCATTGTAAGTGGCTTTGGATAACAGCGTCTGCTAAATGCCCTCAATGTAAATGTCCTCATCCTTTGGTTCCTTCCTTTTTATCACTCTGCCCCTTTTTGTTAGTCCATCCACATCTACCTGCGTCTTCTTTCTCTCGTTGTATTTGTATTGTATTGTGCCTGAATACTCTATTACTACTATTTACTCAATAAGATAAGATAAGATAAGATAGTCCTTTATTAATCCCCCTTAGGAGAAATTCACAGGGACCAGCAGTACAATGGGAAAGAGATTCGAGAACAAGAGTATATATACATAAATAAATGTACCAATTGAAGTAAAACTATAAACTAAAACTACTATACTATATACATGTAACTGTCCTTTTGTAAGTGCTTTTGTAAGTACTCATCTATATGGTATCTATATACTGTATTTATCGTCATACATAACAAAGTTAAATAATCTCCTTCTTTATGCTTTACTGTCCTGCATCTTGCTGCACCCACATGTAGTAGATAACAGTAGGTACGTTCATCCAGCGCGTTTACCGTACGTTGTCACCCAGTGCATTGCTCACCGCCTCAGGACGAGATCGCGGTGCACATGTCGGCCATGTTGAGGGTGAACCGGACGCTGCGGGAGCTGCACCTGGGGAAGATGGCCTTCACCGACTCTGGGGTGGAGCGACTGAGCGAGGGGCTGAGGGCCAATCACAGCCTGCGGTACCTGGACCTGCGCTGGTGCGGACCCCCCCCCCCCCCTTGTCTCAATGCCTGCGACAAACTTCACTATCATGTTGTACAGTGTAATATATTAGGTGCTGTATATGCGCTATGACGTTGGCATTGGGGACAACGAATGAGTTCAGTGTCATGCACATTCAATGGACAACGAGCAGCGGTCCCTCAAGGCAACGAAACACTTGAATCTGAGGCTTCCTCCTTAACCCACAATGAAAATAAGAACGCACTACGAGTGGTACTTGTTTGTTTTAGATCGTCTCGCTGTGTAGGCCTTGACGATGGACGCCTGTGTTTCCATAGCAACCAAGTGTCCCGCGACGGTGCCCGGAGTCTGTCGGAGGTCCTGAAGAGCAACGGCGCCCTGCAGGTCCTGGACCTGTCGTCCAATCGCATCGAAGACGACGGCGCCGAGAGCCTGAGCGAGGCCGTCGCCTCGCCCACGTGTGGTCTCAAGGCGTGAGTCACGCACACACACACACACACACACACACACACACACACACACACACACACACACACACACACACACACACACACACACATATACAGTATATATACTGTATACACACACACACACACACACGCACACACACACACACACACACACACATATACAATATATACTGTATACACACTCTCTCTCTTAGCTGTCCATCGTGTCCGATGATGACGCTTGCTCCAGGGATGGGGGGGGGGTCAACGACGTTGCCACTGGTGCCACTTCTCATGGGCGTAGAGTCCAATCCTTGAGCCGCACATTCGTCCACAGATGGAGCAAGGGAAACCAGATGCCAGGGAGGTACCAGCCGCCCGCTGGTGTCTCTGGATGCGCCTCTCGGAACGTCGGTCTTGGTTGGTTTGGTGTAAAAGCGCCGCTTTTGCCCTCCAGCAGAGCGCTTTGCACCCATTAGTTGGCTGTAGAGGACTTGGCGGGGCAGGCGGTGTTCAGGCATGCGTATGGTGTGCCCTATCCAGCGCAGATGTTTTTTGGCCATAGCTGCTTCCATACAGATTGAGCCGGTGTTGCTGAGGATGTTTGTATGGGGGGTACGATCTTCCCAGGACAGACTGAGGATCTTCTGTAGGCAGCGGATGTGGAAGGCCTCGAGGTTGGTGATGTGCTGGCGGTATGGGGTCCATGACTCTGCCCCATAAAGCAGAGTGGAGAGACATACCGCGTTGTAAACAGCAACCTTGGTACTGACCTTCAGGTTACGGTTTTCAAAAACCCTGCTGCGTAGGCGTCCAAAAGATGATGAGGCCTTATTGATCCGGTTGTGTATTTCTGTGTCAAGGGAGC